>JBCJKH010012243.1:13623-25846 GCA_039877255.1 Loriculus beryllinus
ACCAGTCTGCTCTTCTAGCATTTAATGACTTGCATTTTCTACAGATGGGAGTAAGGCACTGGTCACCATAATGGCAAGAGTCACAGCAGCAGCCTTTGTGACTGGTTGGTACAATATTGATTGCTGATTTCCACACTTGCTGACCTGAATACCTCCACCTAGTTTTCCTCAAACCGACCGTCTGACTTTTCCATACTGTAAGCAAATGCAACTTCTTATCTTTTGTCCATTTCTGACATCCTGCCTTGCTTTTGTACTCAAGCTACTGAAATTCTCCTCATTCTTGCAGTGTTTCTCTAGGCTGCGAATCATAGAAAAGAATGGGAACAATCAAAAAAGAAAACATGCCTAATTTCTACCAGTGGGATGCTTCCCTCCACCCATATCGGCCCTGTTTAAGTGGCTGTGCACATCGCATGGTCCTGTCTAAACTGGCAAAGTTCATGCAGGGGCAGCAAAGCCAGCTCACCACAAGGTCACCATCAAATTAACATCTGCAGTGCTTCTTGGCCTATATGTGTGTTCTTCAGGGAGGAGACAGAACAAAGGGAAAGGCATCAAGCTTAGGGATTTTTGCCTTCAAGTCTCAGGGACAAAGTGTCACTGGCTGAAGAACAGCAACAAAAATGTTGTTTACAGTGAACAAACTGAGGAGAGAAGGAAAGGGTAAAGCCCTGTAAGCAAGTTGATGCCCCTGTCCCTGCAGGAGCTGAGAATCACAAGAGCAGAGTAACATGGGGTGGCTTATTCGGTTTTGTGTTGCAGCTGACACAACTTCACCAACCACAGTTTGTCACCTGCCCTCTCTCAAAACCCACACTAATGCTCACAGCAGTTCAGAACAATTTTTCCTAGCTTCTTTCAATTCTCTCAGCTAAAATAGAAGAAGATAGGATTCATTTAAAAACCAAAATCTCAGTACCTCATTGTATTTTCAGTAAGCTATTTTACAATGATGTATGCTTTTCCTCTTTACCTTTCTCATCTTTCTTTCCACCAAATATTTTCCGACAGCCACAGTCTAACAATAAAAGCAAAATATTTCAAGTACCAAGGAAAAAAAGTCTGATTTAAACTGGTTGAAATATATCACAGGCACAGAAAGCACATCGAAGCAGCAGGAATGTCAAACCATCAGAAGAAACATACTTCAAAAATGCAGGAGTTGAACAAAACCGATTAGAATAAGTCTTTTTTTTTAGAGATCCTGGTTTCTAGGTTTTCTCTCTACAAAATCTTGTGCTGTTTTTCTTTTGTTCTTTATACAATATACAATTCTTATGTGAAATTCTGCAAATTTTGAACTATAAATTTATATTTTCTATTTTGGATATTTTTTGTTTAATAAAATAAAAAAGATAAAGAAAAATATCTGGTTTAATTCAGTATGTAAGAAAGATGCTGGAAATGGCAAGACACAGGATAAAAGCAAAAAGACAAACACATTTACTTCTTCTGTAGAGTGATATAAGCAGTCAGTAGCATTATACTGACGCTTTCAGTATAATCCATAGAGATTTTACTTTTCTCCATTTTTTTAAATAGATCTTTAAAGTTAACCACAAACATTATTAGTTTTTAAAATAGGATTAATATTCAAGTGATTTACAATGTTTAGAAGGGATGAAATGAAAAAGAAGTGAGTTTTTGGAAGAAAAGATCCACTTGTACAATACTAGATATCCAGAAAGTCATAGTATAATCAACCTTTGTTTACCATATATCTATTTTTGTAGCAAAAGGGCAATGGATAACTTTAAGTATTTCTAAGACAACAATATTACAACAGAAGGCACTCTATTGCAAAGTAAACAAATTTTAAGTTATGAAAGCAAAGAAAAAGTAGAAAGAAACGGGTTTCAAAATTTATTTTGTTTCTTTAAGTATGAATATATTTGGTGCAGTCTTGTGGTCTTAGGAATTTTAGGATCTTTCGGTTTAGTTTTCTATTTCTTTTTGTCAGCCAGCCCATGAATAATCCTTACAAAGACAGTGATTCAGTACATAGTTTGTTTACTGACTGCAGTAGAAAATATCCTGTTACTTCTAGAGACATTTGTTATAGAGCAGATCACTCTTTCCCCAAAACCAGTTGATTTTCACAAATGTTTGTTTTCTTCTATTGACTTGGATATGCTGCACAACCAAACAGCGACCTTGGTCTCTTGGTTATGTGGAGCATGCTCAGAAACAGCTACTATGCTGTTTCACAGAGTTCTGTGAAACAATTGTGCAGACTAGCCAAGACTTTACCTGATGTATCCATATGAACAAAGTAAATCAGACTATGTTTGGGTGAAATACTCAGCTATTTATCTCCATTTTGAAGGAGGGGAAATAGCTTCATCTACAACCACCTGAGATGCACAGGTGGGAGTGGAACCAGAGCATCCCAACCTCACCTATGTTCTCTGTGAAAAGCATGGAAAAGATGTGCAATGGATGCACAAATTTTATTCAGTTCTTAACCCCTACCTATACTTTAATACATTCTTCTTGTTGCTTTTACGTAAAAAATATATATGTACGCATTTTTTGCTTCCTTATGCTTTCCTTTGCATTCCCCATGTTCTGAAAGCACCAACCAAACCCATAGGCTTTCTCTATGAGAATTCTCAGCTTACCTGGAGTTATCTAGTGCTGGGCATTGGGTAAGAGATTTTTTTCCACACTCAAGGACATCTATTATTCAGAGAAACTGTAAAGGAACACCTATATTTACCCTGTAGGCCATACCTGAAAGACTCATTATTTAGCCTTGGCTCTTTGATCCATGAAGGGCTGGCATGGCTGCTGCAGTTGAGAAGAAAGTAGTCCCTGCACATATTCCACATCCTATCTGTGGGTTCATCTTCCCATGACCAGACCCCTGACTTGCAGCAATTTCTAGGGAGGTATTGGAAAGCAAAGTGAGATGTGTGAGGGTTTACCTTAAAATACTGTACAGCAAAGCATAGCTGTTCAGCAGCTCTTCCAATAGCACATTAGCTATCTGCATGGTAAATGAAAGTAGTAAAGAGCTGCAGCCTCGGCTAGTATAAAAAATGCCCTCTCCATGCTGTCAGCTGGGGCACGGGCACAGGAGGGAGCACCACTGCCATTCTAGCCTTACCTACTGTGTATACTATAAGCCAGTCTGACTTAGCAGTCTTATTGCAATCAAGCAACGGCTTTTTTTCATTACATCTTGAACACTTTCCCCCTCAGAAGAAAGTTATGTATGTTGGAAAAGCTGCTGCTCCTACAAGCGTGAAATGTGGTAGAGGCTGGAGCAGGTAATAGACGCCAGAGTTTCTTATCATTCCTGTATTCAAAATATCCCACTTTTGCTGATTCATTTTTTATGTCACTGAGCAATTTCTACTGTCATTTTTGCAATTTCAAAATGCTAGAAAAAATAAGTGTAGATAGACTGACAGTGGAAATGGTCCATAAGGTACATAATATGAAACAATAAAGAGCCCCTTTAAATCAGTGCCTGTTGTGGCCTGAGCATGCTCCAAGGCATGGCATTTGTGGGGATTAAGGCTGAAAACTAGGGTCCTATGAAAGTCTGGAAGATTTTGAATCCAAACCAGTTCCATCCAGATACCCACTAACCAGCTTCTACAAGAGGTGTACAAGAACCTGACGATCACTTTGGGGGAGCAGGAAGAGAAGTAGTGGAATAGAATAACTTGTGCACTATAAACCTGTCTGGATATTTCTGGCGTTATTGTGAAATTAAAGTTATATTAAAATGAAACACTTCACTATTTAGCTTTCTGTCTGCCTGGCAGGTTTTGCTACATAAATCTAGTTGGAGAAAATTGGCCCATTTGAGTTGGACATTGGATATGGCATTTCTGCACCATCAAGAAAGCAGCTTCATATTTTTTTAATTGTTTCCCTTGCATATAATTTTTAAGCAGCCTTATAAAAATGTTTTCCTTGTTTCACTCCCCACTGAATTAAGAATGCACATGAATAGTTGCCAGTTGGCCTATGCAATAATCATTCCAGCAGGCAGCAATGAGAAAGTATGAAGTGGTATTTGGAAGAACTACCTTTCTTTGCAAAATGCACTAGGCTTTGCATAGTTTGAAAGACATGGCTTTTGTTACCTGCAGACCACTTCAGCTCGAGAAGAAAGAAGAATTTCTTAACCAGTGAACATAAAGGATAAACATAAGTTTTGCATGGACTACTTGTGATCTGCTTCACAAGTAAACAAAATTTTGCTATTTCATTGAAATTTAAGTGACTTATATTCTCCAAAGATCTTGACTATGCATGGATAGAAGTCTCTTCTTGATGTGAGGCACGTGCGGTGTTTAATTCTCTCCCTGTCCCCTCTAAATTCTGCCTTCCTCACCAACACACAAGTGCATACACATATCCATCAACAAACTGGTGACTGCCATGTAGTTGTTTGGTTATAGTTGGTTTTTAGGGGATTAGGAGGGAGTCACATCATCATGCTGACAAAAGAAATGTTTGAGATGAGATGGAAAGGACAATGACCAAAATATTTTGTGCTGCCAAGTTATCAGACAAAAGCCATATGAAAAGATGCAAGTGCTGCTTCCATCCTGTCACAGGAGAAGAGGGGAAGTAAGTTCCTGCTACAGCTGCACTCACTGTTGATGTACCTAAACCTGTTCAAAGTGAGCAGATAAGGAGAGAGCTATTAAATTTCATTGCATTAAAAACAAAAGTAAAGCAGTTTTCAAACAGAAGGTTTGTCAGATTAGGTTAAAAATTAAAAACAAGGAGGATAACTAGAAGCAAGCACGGGCAGAATGGTTGCATGGTGTGACCGAAGGCACCAGCATTACACTGGGCTGCAGGAGCTCCCTGCCCTGCCTCACAGACCCCTTGCCTGGGGGGTACAGAGGCTCCCTGGGGCCCCCAGGGCCACCAAACAATCGCTGGTTTGTTGCAGGGACCGGCTGCCTGGGGCCACCAGACCCAGCTGGAACAACACTCCCTGCTCCCAGACTGGCCTGGGGAGCTCCTCCGCTGGGTAACGCCAGGCAAGCCTACAGGAAGTGTGAATAATTGAAGGGGTTTAGCAAAAAAAAATAAAAGGAAAGAAAAGGCTCACAAATAATTTTCCACTGTGGTGCTCACTTGATGCTTTCAGATCTTGGGTTTCCTCAGAAGGCATCCACACCCCAGCACCAAAGCCTGATCCTGGCCCCAGCAGAAGAGCAGGGACCTCAAACTGATTTTTGGGAGCCCCTGCCACATAGGATCACCTCCCTGCTCTGCCCAGCTCCTCACCCGGTGAAGCTGATGTATTTGTGAGCACAACAAGGAGAGTGCAGTGCCCACAGGAGACACACACATCTGTCCCAGGGCTCTGTCTTGAGCAAACCAAGGATGTCCTCAAGACTTCCCAGCCTGGAAGTGCAGGCACCATCAATTTCTTCCATCTTTCATGAAGCTCCACATGGTGGTTGCAAAAGCTCCAAGAGAAATGCCAGGAAAACCTGGAAAAGACACCTTTTATAACAATCTTTCCTCATTTCTGCTTTTGAGGATTTGGTTTCTTTCAGTGTGCTCTGGACTGTGTCATCTGGCAAGAGCTGGCTTTGTCTAGATCTAATTGTTTTCTCAATTAAGCCTAGAGAGAGAAACATTTTCCCTCTTGGATTACTAGGCTCATTTTAAGAAGATAATTTAGTGGCTTAATTTAGTGACATTAAAATTAAATTTTAACTTCAGTTTTTTCCCCCATGCTGTGGTGTGTAATGAATAATTTGCCTCCCGGGAGGAGTGAATTTCTTTCCTGTTTTACCTTAGTGGAGAAGATACCAGAGAAGAAGGAAGCAAGAGGTGAATTGAAAAAATTGATCTTTAAATGTTTGGGTCCTGATTCATAGAATCAAGACTAAGCTAAGAAAAATACAGGTTAATCTTGACACCCCAACATGAAGAGCTGCCACCAGGCTTCTTCTACATAGATCAAGCTGTGAGGAAAAAACAAACGGTGAAGGTATTTCTAATCATATTTAGAAACACAGCACCCTGTGACCCTTTTTAATAGTAGAGTGGGTAGACCAAGGCACAGGTAGCACATTCCTGTCTTTCCTGGCTTCACCTGTGAAGGTGGTAAGGCTGTGAAGGGCTGGGTGGAAAGGCAAATCCACAGCTCGCTCCCTGTCACACCAAAGGCTTCCAAATGAAGAAGAATAACATTGTTTAGCTGACTCAGACTATTTAGTTTTACCTCTTCCCTCTTTAGGTCCTGTCTCCTGTTCCCCTCTCACTGAACCCTTCCTCCCTCTCTTTCCACCATCCTCAGCACTGCCAGCTCCCCAGCAAGACTGCACAGCAGCCAACAGAGAGGTCTTGGCCTCACCAGCAATGAGAAATCCCATGGGGAACTGATCATCCTTGCATAAACTCTACTCTTCTAGACAAGCTTGGTTAGTAGCTATTTGAAATTAATAATTTCACCGGGATTTGCACAATGTCTTGGAAATTTCCAATCTGGAGATGCTGCTGATCACCCAGACCTAGTGCTAATCCATGGTTTTTAATGATTCCGAAAACCATGGGAGGAGGGCACCAGTCTGGAGGAGAGAGCAGCAGTTATAGGGAGCAGTTATATATCCATTCACTGCTTCTTCACAGAAGGACTGGAGTTTTCAGGGGATTTATACAGTTATAAATTACTTTTCTGGATCCTATTCAGACCCCCTTTCTTGTGCTTTGCACAGACAAATCTGTTGACTGCAGCTGAGGTCAGTGTGAACTTTGTCTCACAAGTATGTTAGGAACATTGAATAGGGCCTTTTGTTCCGATACTCATTTTTACTTTTCAAAACATAAAGTGACATTTCATAAGCAAATGAGAAAACAGCTTTAGAAAAAGCTGGTGAAGGATTAACGTGTCGAAATATCTGTTAAAACCTGTTAAAGAATGGCAATTACATTAAGAAAACTAGCACCTGAGTGTTGAAATCGAGTGGTGTGATTCCACTAGTACTCCTATCAAAGGACTGTAAAACACTGAAGTGACAGCTATGTTATAAGGCACATATATTGATCACTAAATTTGTGAACTAGAAGATTTAAGTTTGTTGGGCAATTATATTTTTTTTTAGTAATGCAGTTATGAAAATGTAGATGATGTATTTTCTGCCTTACCTGAGTCTTTACACATATTTTTAAAACATTAAGAATCCTACTACAGAATCGTTAGCAATTTCATTTAAGAAACTTCACCTCTTAAACATGTGCCTCATCATATATCCATTTATTTCCCTCTCCCCACCCTACCCAAAAGTTCCTTTTCACACCTCACATCTCTCATACCCTCATTTTTACCTCACACACTGATGTAAAGAACAGCAGATAAATGGCAAAGCAGGCTTTTTCTTGATGTCAAGAGTAAAAAACATTTAAAAAATTCTCACTAAGGAATGTAATAAATTTTATCATTTTGATGCCCTAACATTTTAGAAATAAAGTCATTTAAATTACATTTTAAAACCTTATTTTGCATTTTACTAACTAAAATTACTGCTTTCTAGATAAGTCTTCCTCAAAAGTTAGATAATTCACAATGAATCCCTTCAGTAGTTAATAGATTTATTTTTTTTTTAACTAACAACAAAAAGTAATTGCCTCAAGAAAAATTCTGTTTGTCAATCTTGCCTGATCCTGCTTAAGGCCAGTTGCACTTTATTTCTAGGTGTGATTCTAGAAATGATACCCATAAACATTTGAAATTGAAAGTCTAATGCTCTCTGCTGCTTTCAGACTTCACTGCATAGCCTGAGCCCGTTTCGTGCTGAGTGCTGCACAGAAAATAGGAGGCAAGAAATTCATCTCCAGCGCGGCCCTTCAAAGGAGCCCCCAAGATGGTTCTGCCCGTACATATGGCCGTTGAGTCAGTAGTGAAGGATTCAGAGCTGCAGTGAGGCCTCTAAAATGCTTTTCAAATATTTTTACAAGAAATGGAGAGATTTTGTCCTTGAGAATTCCATGTGCCTTGCAGAGGGCTCATAAATAAACAGCTTTCAGGATAATGTTTCACACTTCAGCAAACTCAAGAAAGGAGAATATGTTACTCCAACGATTTCTAAGGAAAATAGTTTCTTACAGAGCCTCATAAAATACAGAAGTGCTTTCTATCAAGCTTTGCCTCCCTATAACTGTTTCCTTTGGTGTGAATTAATTACCTGTATTCTACAGTCGCTTCAATTATATACCTATGACTTTATCACTGAATTTTCAGTGTTCGCTGGTTCCACCCTCACCCCTTTCCTAAAGTGTTTCTCAAACCCCTCAACACTTCTTTTCTGGGTTTTGCTTGGTTTGGGGTTCTGTTGTTTTTCTGGATTTGTGTGCTTTGTTAAACATTTCCCGTTTCTCTTGATTTTGAATTCACAGCTCCACCAGAATAGCAGCAAATGCACTGTAGTCACAGGTCACACAAACATCTGTGCCCACTGTCATGCACAACAATATACTGATCAAAAAGGTCCCTTCTCATGAACTTCTAGTTTAAGCAGCAGTTTTACGGAACACTACAAAAAATCCCTACTGCAAAACCTGCTGATTGCCCGCTTAAGCTTTAATTTTGTCCAAGCTATTCGATCTCTACTGTTCTAAGGGAAAGAAGGGGTTTTGCCTCACCTTACTATATAATTTAAAAAACCTCTATGCCACGTTTGACGATCCCTTTCAGTGTACTGTGGTCTCTGCTCAGGGGTCCAAGCTACAACTTCTGAGTGACTTCTATCCACTTCTTATCAGATTCTAAATCAGGCTGAAGTTATGAGCACTGTGTTTTTCTTTGCTGCATACCGCTGCTTCTAGTGGGGTTTCCTGACAGCTTCTCAGCTCCTAATTCAGGCTACCTATGAAATGCACAGAAGTCTGCTGTGAGGATCAGCTGCCCGCTTTTTTCCTCTAGGATGAAAATTAACAAAAAACATTAATTATTTCTGACCAAACCCAAATGTTTAATCTAGCCATGAAGAAAGTCTATGGCAAATAAATGTGACAACATATTGTATTTTCTTGCTCCTTTCTTTTCTGCTCTTTCCAGTTTTACCTTCTGGAATTTAAAATCTGTTCAAACTATGTTGTTCCATTACTGTGGGATGATATCTGTATATTACAAGCAGCTGCCCACTTCTTTACATTAAGGTATAACTTGTTGGTTCATACCTACATCAATCCTAATTAATAAGCAACCATAAAGCTATTTGATTTTTCAGGTTACAGGTAAAAACTACAATATTTCTTCCACCATTTTAATCTTGTTCTGCAAATAATATTTTTCCACCCTATTAAGATAAAAATTTAATTATGAACCAAATATTTTATTGAAGTCATCTAATTTCCTGGATTGTCTTGTTAATTAAAAACTAATTTCAATAAATTATATCTTGAAATATTTTTATTTTGGGAAATAAAACTGGGTTGTTTTAGTTTGTCAAATCAGTATTGTGAAGCTTTCTCACATTCTTTGGGGTTTTGTTTTTCCTATTCAGGGTCCTTCACCAAATTCAGGACACAGACCAAACACCAAGGATGTGGCCTATGGCCACAGCACGTACTTTCAAGCTGTGGCTAAACCTTTCTGCACGAATTTTCACACTATCCCCCATCCATGGATGAGCTATAAGAGGGATATTTGATGGAAAAATATAGTTTAAATTGAAGGACAGAATTGTTGAAACCAGTGGCATCTCATAGGGACAGAGCAAGGCTTCACAGGGATGACTCTGATGACAGTGAAATTTAACAGAGAAATAGGGGTTTTCAGGAACTTGGCAGCTTGCCTGTCTGTTTTCTAAATGACTGCTATATCCATACCCTGTTTTACAGGGGTGATAGGGTTGCTTGCGACCCTGAACCTGCAGGAGAATTTGAAATCTTGCCTGAAGCTCCTTTTCTCCCTTAACCCACAGCCGGGATGCGGAGGAGGCAGAGGGGCAACGGGGGCTGCTGCGGTGACGGCTGTCACCATCTTTTCACCCAAGGTAGGGCGAAGGACCGCCGGTGCGGTGGTGGCTTCGGCTGGCTGGCTGGCTGACCTCCCCCTGACTCAGGGCAGGCAGAAACAGAGAGATTTTGTGCTCCGGCAGAGCTGGGCCTTCCCGTGACCCGGGTGAAACCCTCCAGCCGCTTTCCCACAACGCCGCGCCAAAGCCTGGCTGCAGCTCTCCGTTTATTTTTTCAGGTGAGTAGAGGCTGTATCAAGTACTGGTTTCTCAGTTGCTTTTAATTAGGCTTCTGGAAGCCGCCCTTTCATCTCGGGCGAAGCCTGCGTCACTTTGCTCCAGCTATTTTTGGTCCTAAAGCCGCGGGTTCGCTTTCATGCGGCTAATTGAAGGCACACGGGAAAGCAGAAAAGAGCTAATCCCAACGATCTGAGATGTTTTACGGTTAGGGTAAAACCGCACGGTTTTTAGCTGCAGAGAACCACTTTCTAAATTTTAACCTCACAAATGCTTCCCTGAGGGGAATCGGGATGGCTCAGGAGAGAAACCGGCTACAATGACATGAGACACCCATGGGGTCCTGCATGCCGTATGGGAAGGCTGAGCAGGTGACGGAGAGCTGATGTGATATAATAGACAGTCTTGGTTTTTAAACTCCTGCCCTTCTGGTCAGTTCTTCCTTATCTCCCAGGTAAGCAGGTGAAGAAAGCCGAGGGAATTTCCAACATATTGCCAGCCAAACTTTCAAGGTGCAGTGCAGGGACAATCAAGGCATGTGACTGACATTAACATCACATGGACTCCTGTGGATGGGAATTGCCTTCGTGTTTGAAAATTAAGCAATAAAAGGTATTTCACCAGCTTACAGGAGACATTCATAGTTACTTTCCAAGTTTTTGGCTATAACAGCTGTGCCATGTGTGGCCTTGGCATTTATCACTGTGATGAATGATCATTACCCCTTGGTGCACAAAAGGCCATCAGTACTTTGTAGCTGCTGCATGTTGTGGTGTGTTGCTGCATGTGTTGGCATATGTTGCTGTGTGTTGTGTGTTGCTGGTCTTCCCACATGCACATCCACCTGCTCCCTCAGGCACACACGCACGCCCACGAAGCAGATCCTGAAGACTCCTCTGCTGCTGAGGTACTGAATGCAGCACACCTTATGGACAATCATCACTAACAGGATGTCTTGCCATCTCTGTGTTTCTCAACACATGAAGAAATAGCTGTAATGACAGGTTTGGAGCTATGCTTATGGACACAGACATTAGAGACAGCTAGGTGAAAGCTGGTTCTAGTGTTCTTAAAATACATGTACTGGGTATGAGTTTATAGCTCAGTCACCAAAAACACCTTCTCACCCCAACAACTGTTTGCAGTCAGAGTCTGTCACCCCATGATGTAATCACTCATTTTCTCAGTAAAGCCACTGAAGTGCATAAGGTCTTTTGACAAGTGCTTCTCCCATAACATCAGTGTCTGATACTTAGTAACCAGCATTTCTCACTGAATTTTGAGGCAGATATCACAGAGAATGCTCTTGTATTGACTTTTAAAAAAACCACACATATATAAAAGAATATATATACGTGTACAAAGATACATATATACACATATATATATACCAACTTGCAATCATGAAAACATACTGCTACTGAACATGTAGGTAGCGATATGTTTTGTGTAACAGTTGAATGAACAGCACAAACAATTAGGAGCAGAAATCCTTCCACCTCAAAAAGTGACAGTCTACGAACTGGCAGAGAAGGCCCGCAAAAAGTTGAAGAAACAGCCATTTTCTGCCCTGGTTGTTCCACAGGCTTTTGATAGCTTTAGTCTTTCACGATGGATTAATGTTTTGTTTTTCTGGTTAGCTGGTGTAGTGCATAACACACTAAGCAGTGAAGAAGTGTGATGAACGAGAGAGGTCAGGGATACCACTTTTATCCTGGGCTGTGGGAAGGGCTCCAAGTTTGGGCACTTTTCCTCCTTTGGCAATACAGAGACCTGTAGGAATTCAGGAAAGAACCAAGTTTATGTTCACTGCACCTTGACTAAGTTACCTAGATGAATGGATAAAGTTTTGCTGCTGTTTAAGACATCCCCACACTCCATACATACCATGGAACAAACTTTTCCTCTCCAGAACATGGGTGCAACCTCTTGAATCATGGTGCTGCATGGAATCATCAAAAAAAAAAAAAGGGTGAAAAAGAAAAATCACTTCATCAGGGGTGACTCACATCCCCTGCGTACAGCAGGGTTTCACCCGG
>JBCJKH010012244.1:0-22941 GCA_039877255.1 Loriculus beryllinus
ACTGGAATGGGTTGCCCAAGGAAGTTGTGAGTGCTCCATCCCTGGCAGTGTTCAAGGCCAGGCTGGATGAAGCCTTGGGAGCCATGGTTTAGTGTGAGGTGTCCCTGCTTATGGCAGGGGGGTTGGAACTGGATGATGTTAAGGTCCTTTCCAGCCCTAACGATTCTATGATTCTATGTCCGCGCTAAGCAAACGCTCCGCTGCCTGTCCTGTCCCCCAGAGCGCCTTCCTGCGGGCCTGCCTGCGGGCAGCGGCAGCGCTGGGCGGGATGCGCTGGGAGCCCTCAGGCAGCGCGCCGGGATGAGGGCGGTCGGATCTGATGGGAAGGTGCCGGCGGCCGCCCCGTCCGCCCCCCCGCCGCCGCCCCGCCTCCGGGGCAGGGAGGACTCGGGGCGGGCTTGGCTCCCGTCGGCGGGAGAACGGGATCTGGGGGCCGCAACGCCGGCAACATGAATGCGGAGAACCAAGATGTGCTGCTGGATCTGGAGGGGGAGGAGGAGGAGGGGGAGGAGGAAGATGATGATGATGGAGAGACCGGTGAGTAGGGGGCTGGCACGGGCGGCTGCAGCTTGGGGAAGTCGCCCGTGGAGCCGGTGTCGCGGTGTGTGGAAGGCACAAGGGGTCGGAGAGGGGTGGCGGGGAGGGTGCTCGCACCGCAGCTCACCTCCTTCCGAGACAACTTCTGGTGGTGTTCGGTGCAAAATGCGCGGTCCCTTTGTCTGTGCGGGCGGTGTGCGCCAGGTGCGGCTTCCCCGTGCAGCGAGATCTCCGCGCTCCTGCTACCCCGACATCAGCGCTGCTCGGCTGGCAGGGAAGCACCCAAAACTTTACCTGCACCTTCCCCTCTCCCGGGAGGGAATAGCTCGGGTCGGCACAGAAGCAGCGCTTGGCAGTAGCGGCGATGCTGAAGACCTTGTGATCTCTCAGCACTGGCACAGCCTGTGCCAGGGTGCCTTGGATCTTTGGGAAGTGTCAGGAATGCCAGGGCGCCCCGGGCAGCATCCCCCTGGCCGGTCCTTGCTGCTGGCAGCAGCTGTTTCTCCCCGTCCTGCCGCGCTGGGTTGCTCCAGTCTGACAGCCAAGCAAAGGAGGGTAAATAAAACCACCCCCTCCAGAAAAAACATAAATTGGCAAAGCATAAGAAGAATGTAGTTTTGCTGGAAAAATACACATATTGTGTCTGCCAGAAAAGCAGACAGTGAAATGACCAGAGCGTTTTAAATACAGAGTATGTTAGTCTCGTCCCAGCAGCAGGACAATTACATTTGTATTTACTGTAGGAATTAATTCTATTAAAGTATTTCCAGAAAACAGCCCGAAAGGGGCTGGTTCTCAGCTGGTTCAGACTGAAGGGTTCTATTCATTTCACTAAAAAGAAACAGATTTGCTTCAGCTCAGAAGCTGTTTTCAGCTGCAGCACCCAAGATATATTATTTCTGAAGTCTTATTATTTCCACTTAACTTGTTAAAATGGATTTAACAAACAAGGAGCACAGGCAAATGTCAATTAGACAAGCAAGTAGAAGATAGATTTGTATATATAAATTTTATCAAATAAAAAGGTTCTTGCTCATTATTGTTTGTGAGGATCATGAATGTTTTTAGTGAGAAGTACAGAATTTTGGGGGGTTTTTTTGGTTGTGTTTTGGTTTTTGTTTTTGTTTTTTTTTTTAATATTAAGGGTGAATTTCTGCAATTTTTTTAATGTTCCAGCAACATTAACTCTCTGATACTCCTGTTGCTTCTATTTAATAAACTTTAATAATGGCCAGTATAGGCTGACTCATTTATTCGATCAGCCCACTCCAAAAGTGTATAAAGTTTGAGCCTCACCCAATGCCTGTGGAAATCAGCGGATGTCTTTCCTCCAACATTGCTAGCCTTTGTTTCAGATGCTGTGGGAGTATCCCTTGCGTTCCAGTAATAGTCCAAAGACAAATTCAGTTTTCCATATGAAGCGAGGCAGAGGAGTTGTTTGACTCCACTCCATGAATTAAAGGGAGGTTCAGCACTGCAGTGTAACGATCAACACATGCCTTTTTCTTTCCATTCTTCACCCCAGAGAACAACTAAATTGTTTCTTACTCACGACTCTATCAAATCTGTGGTTAGTTCAGCTCCCAGAGCCAGCAAATCATGAGCTGCACGTTCTGCTTGCAAGATACAGCAGTGTGGAACAGCTCATGCTATGTGGCAAAGCTGACTAAAAATTGAGTAGTGATGGTTTCACAAGTTCTCATGCAAAGCCTGTTGGTGCACAGTGCCCAGCTCTATAGCATTTGCTATTCTGCCTTGCAAACTGCACGTGTAAGAGTCCTGAGGGTTTTACTTTAGGTATAATTACAGGAGAGCTGTTTTATTAGTCCGAGAAACTTGTAAAGCATCTGTTTACTCCCAGTTTTATTGTACCACTTGCATCTGCATTTTTCCCAAGAAAGTCATCCCAGCTGTAGCAAGTAAGCAGGACTTCTGAACTCCTTCTGGTTCTGTTCAAGATCAATCCCAAGTGTTTATAGCTCATCCGGAAAGCATTATTATGGCGTATCAAACTTTGCAGACATGGCTCTGGCTCATGCTGGCGTACAGGTGGTTTTGGTTATCCTTGCTGATGTCTAGCAAACCACTCAGGTCAGAAGCAGGCTTAGGCAGGAGTCAAGAGAAAGAGCTGGACTCATGAGTCTCAATCCACAGGAAGGTACCACAGTTACCAGCCTGCCACACATAGCTTTGAAATGGTTTGTTTCAGTCAGGCTTGTGCTTAAGGAAGAAAGGTTTCTCCTAAGGTCAGGCTTTTTGGTCAAGTTGAAACCTTTTTTTTTCCCAGTGCTTGAACGAGATGGTCAACTTTTTGTTTTGGAGCCAGGCTGTTTTCTAGAGGATTGTTACCTTAGTGGCATCAATTTGTTTCTGAGATATCTTGTTGCCAGGCAGGAATGGTGGGAAGGACATTGACCTGCGGTTGCCACAGCATTTAAAATTCTCCAAACCCATTATTTTCTGCCTAGAAACTGTCAGACTGTAAAGTTTTTCTTTCCCTGGTGCCAAACCTCATACCATATCTAAATTAGTTTGCTTGTGTTTTGCGATTTACAGAATATCTGAGTGTGCTTTCCAGAAAAATTAACTTCTGCAGACAATATCCAGGGGCATCCACTCTGGTGAGGCATTCCACATGAAATAAGTTTCTCTTTGTTAGGATATCTTTGCATCTTGCTCACTTTGTTTTCTAGGTTTTGCTCAAATGTATCTTCTAGGTGTTCCTTCAGCCTTGAGTGGTCAGAGTATCTCCATTTTGTGACACTGCTGCAGTAACCATCAAGCCATGCTTTATAAGTGACTGAGAAATGGATGTTCATGTTAGCCTTTTTCTTGTCATACAGTGCAGATACTGTCCTGATGAGGATTCCATCTCTTCTTTCTGAAGAGGATTTCATGCTGTTGCTCAGCACATGCTTTTACCAGTTACAATAAAAATGTCCAACAGTACTGGCTTATTCAAGCAACATTATTTTGGAGCTGCATTCTAAAATAACCACTTTTGTGCAGCCCACTGTACAACTGGAACCCTGTCTAAGGGGTGATGTAATCCAAATGGTGCAGAGCAGGCCCAGCTACCCTTCACCTCATTACTTTTGCTCATTGTTCTGTTCTCTGCTTGTTTCCTCATGGCATGTACTGAACTTTACCATATTGCCTGCCTAGAGCTTTTATTTTTTTATATTAAGTAGTTTAGTTAACTTGACTTGCTTCTCATATGACCCTACAAGTATTATTGATATCATATATGGTACTCTAATATGAATGGCAAGTATTCTTGTGTTCTGCACGTTACTCCAGTGTTTGCCTTCATGATGCTGAGAAATGGTCATGATTTCACGCTATGGAAGTCTTCTAAGGTCAATGCAAAGCCTTAACAGATTCCTAGGTTGAAAAATGTGGCTTTGTCCTGCAATTTATTAACTGCAATTAACTGAAAATTGGCTTGTGCACTGTAATGTATAAAAAACAGTAAACTGTAGTTAACAGTAAAAGTGGTCCACGCAGCAGTAGGTGGAGGGATCAGATCTGATCATTTTATAACATGCAAGGCTTTATAAGCAGATTCTTTGAAAAACAGTGGTTCTGTTTCTGAAAGAACAATATCTTGCTTTTCAGTCTGCTTACGGTAATGACTAAGACTGTCCCAGTCCACTCTTATCACAGCTGGTTGTCTTTTCTCTTCCTTCTCTGTCTTGTAATCAACCTAAAAATGATTGGGCTGTCTGAGAGGCTGAGAACCAAGAATTTCTGCTATTGATTCTGTGCTCTGTTTGCAACATTGTTCTTGCCTCTGTGTAGGAGACAAGGAACAGGAGCAAGCAGGAATGCAGACACATGGTCTCCTTTATTCTGATTTGCTATTGAGGCAACAAGAGACTTTTCATGGTGTACTGGAACTTGTACAGGTCCAGGAAACAGTGACCTATAATACTGGTCAAAGTTTAAACTGCCTTTCATGCCTTCGTGTCCTTCCTCCTAGATCTGTTATCCTGATGGTTTACCCACATTACTTCATCTCTTCTTACTTCCGTATTTTTATGTTCAACCTTTCTACCCACTTTCATCAAATCCAAGCCACGCATGAGTAACAACCTTGTCACCAAGTGTGGTTACATTTGAACAGCGCACTGCTGGAACCACACACTTTTTCATTCTGATTTAATGACTTTTTCTTCAAATCTACTAAAACATAAATAGTGGGAGTATAAATATTTAACTGCAATACAATTACGGCTTTGCAGCGATTTATAATAAACTCTGGAGGAGATCAGAGTATTTCAAGAGTCAGGCAGGAATTTATGAAACCAATAAGCTTCACAAATTTACCCGATTTTCCTTTTATTTTTTTAAAGTTTTTCTACCATAACAGAATTCCCAGTGGTCCACTAAAAACTTTCTGTACTCTTTGATCTTCTATTTTGGATTTAGTTATCCTGAACGTGAGTGCAGTTTACAGATAAGTCTGCAATCTGTGGGAGGACTTGTTGTCTGCCATTATATCAACTTGCACAACTTTAATAGTATTAGTTCTGGCTTTTTTCCTGGTTATCAAGTCATTAATTTGATACTAGATACTTATCATGGGTCATTCCTTAAAGTTTTTTCCTCCATTTATACAATCCCACAAGTTCTTTTGGAAGGAAAAACAAGATACACGCATTTATGCTCAACATCTTAGATTTTCTAAATTACTTTCCAAGCATTTATCACTTGTAAAAAGGAATGTTATTAAAATTGATATGTAGGAAACAGCCAAGCTTTTGTTACATGGTGCAGAGCAGTAGTTCTGTAACGCTACAGTTATTGAAAGTAATGCAATAAAAAACTCACAAAAAATGGGCTCATATCAGCTGGTTTGCAATGAATGCAGTCTATCAAATTGCTGACAGAGGGCTTGAATTTCAGGAGACCACAGACATGGAAGGAGTGATGTACACATGCCATAACAGACACTGTATTTCCACTTGAATGGATCTTTCAAAAGTAATTAGGGAAAGATAATGAATATGATCTGTTTCTACATGCATGGAAAATTCACTGAAGTTGTTATCATTTAAACCACCTCATCTTAGTATTTCTTCATACCTGCCGTTTTCTAGGAAACAATGGGTTGCATGCTGTGGAATTAAGGTCTAGTTTGCCACTACATATGTGGCAAACCCCAAGGGGGAACTGGTAATAAACCAGACGGTTTAGTAAAAAAAAAGAGGAAACAAACTCGAGGGTGCTTTTGTATGAGAGCAATTACTTGACAGAAATTAAATAGTCCTTATAATGCCTTCTAGCTTATCCCTTACAAAGTACAATGGATTTTGTCTTTTACTGTGGTTGTTTGGGGTTTTTTTAGTTTGTGATAATACACTCTTGTATCACCCTAAAAAAGTCAAATAAAGAAACATTAGCCTAAGTTTGGGATTAACTGGGCTAGGTATGGTAAAAGGGTGCTCATTTTGAGCACAAAATAAGACAACTAAATATCCTGTACTTAACATGAGGTCTTTAAAAATGGTGTTGCGGGCCCTAAGCATATACAGGTGCTGCAGTTGTATGTTTAGCAAGATAATGTATTTAACAGGGTGTGAATGTCAAGGAGGAGGTGCTGAAGAATGGTGCCAGGGGTTGCATTATGTATTGTTCTAACATTCAGGAACAAAGCTGGGGACTGAGATATTATGTAAGTGTTGAGCTCTGTATGCTAATGAATATTAAAAATCAGCTTGCTTTTGCTGGATTGTCACTATTGCTACAGGGCATGACTCAGGCATGGTTCTTTCTAATAATCTGCAGTATTGCTCTGCAAAATGCATGTTATTAAACTGATATTTGATTGATACTTTTAACACAAAAATTAAAAAATATTCACCAGGGCATGGTCTAATATCACTTCGAACTTTTTAGAGTGTTTAATTCATGTTCAGGCTCACTGTGAATGCAGGTGGAACACTTTACCCACTGAAGAGGGAGTATATGTGTTCACCTCCTGCCCTAGCCTCAATGAGGGCTTGCTAGAGTTTTGTCTTAGGGTTCAGGTCTGATGAACCTGGAAGTTGAAAGATATAGGCAGTAATGTCACAAATGTATCAAGCCACCACAAACTGGCCTGGCTATCAAAAGAAGTATTCCCCCTACAACCACCAGCTCAAGTCTTCATGGCTTTCATTGGGTTATGCCAGTGGCAGCATGGTAGGAATGCAAAGCTGTAAAGAAGGACACTGTATCCTTTATCTTCTTATTGCCAGTGTCAGTGGGAAATGAAAAGTAGCAGTCAGGCGAATTGTCAGCAAACAGTAGATTTTGTGTGATAGTCAGCCTAAGGATACAAACATCTGAGCACAGCGTCCTTTGTCTTCTCCACCCCTCACACTTTAGTTGGGCATCCCACATCTCTCTGAAGGCTCCGTGACACAAGGAGTGTCTTGGGTGCTTCCTGAGGAATTATATGGACATCTGAAAGATACTTGTGGTTGATTCAATGAAATTTTCTCTAATTGTTCTAACTTATCCCAGACTCAAGCATTCGATTATAACGGCAGACATACAGACACGATTCCTTGCATGGATTTCAGAAGTGAGGTCCTGAAGCATTACTAGAACTAAATAAGAAAAAAGAAGGCCTCAACCTCAAGATGGCCCAATTTAGTCTTTGAGCAGTTCCCACTTCTCTGCAGGATTCAGAATCACTCCTCAGTCTCACTACATACACATGGGATACCTTCTCCAAGGAAGTCAAGAGGTGTGCTCAGGCCCCACATTTGTGCATACATGGTTTCATACTCTGCCTATGAGAAGATAACTCACCTAACGCAGTTGTTGGTTTATCAGGAATGGACTGCTGAGTGGTGAAGGGTAGGGAAAGGAGGAGACTTACTTGTTCCTTAACATCAGGCAGCCCAGCACATGTTCTTCCATTGCCTGATACCATCAAATGCGACTATAATCCCTTTTTCCCATTCCTAACCTGCATCCATATCAGAGCAGCTTTCTCTTCACAAGCCTTTCAGTTCCAAACCTTATCAATACAGATGGTCCATCTTATATGGAGCAATTCACCTGTTGAAAAGTGTAATATTACTGACTGCAAAATAGGCAGAGTCTAGATTGTTTTTCTAACAGAAAGAGCCATATGAATGTATGTGTTATGTTTCTAAAAGGCTAAGATTCAAACCAGCATAGACCCCCTTAGCAGGAAGAGCCATGAAGACCAAAGGGTTTTGGAAAGAGACCACATTTAAACATTTTTAATGATTACAGATTCAAATTGGAAAACTAACAAAAATATATTAAAACACAAACTAACTGAACTTTAAGCGGTGTAGTTGTAAGTCTGCTGGAGCATAAACATCCTTTAATTGATCTTATGCTTCATGTGGTAGAAATTGTATTTTAGTTTCAAAATATTGTATGAAAGCTGAATAAGATTGAACCCTTCAATGTGGTGTTTACATTAGTTTCCAACTAAGCCACTATTCGTCAGTATTCTTTAGACATAACTGAAAATCACAGTTCTGTAGGAACAGCTTCTAACAGCAGATTTTGCTTTGCTTTTATAGTTTCCCTTTCTTTCAGGTTTGTTTTTTTTTTAATGGATTTCCCCTGACCCCATGAATCTGGTTAGTCAGGTTCTCCAGCATTTTTTTAGATGAGGTTTATCATGGGACATTAAATATTTGCATAGGAAAGGGCTTACAGTGCAGTCATCAGAATGAGCTGCTGCACCAGTGTTTGATAGGAAACAGCCACCACCTCTTTTCCGTTCATGTGCTGTTTGAGAGCAGTTGCTGCAGTAGGCTACGTGTCTGCTAACTTGAGTGTTCACCGTGTGTTTCTGCCCTGTGGGCTTCTAGCTTGAGTTGATGTTTTGCTAAGGCATCTGCTGCTCACACTGTCTACAGGGAGATCTTGGTTCTTGCTCCACTGCTGCAGCAAAGAGCTGCGACCTGAGCCTCAACTATTGCTACTTTGGAAAATTACAGTCAGATGAGGAATCTTCACTGGGTAGGGAAGAGAACCTGGAATCAAGAGTGGGAGCAAGAAGCACCGGTGTTGATGCGCACTGAGTCTCCTATGCTGTGGCAGTGCTAATGTCTTCTGATCAGGCGAAGGGGATTAGAAACTTTTCAGCAGGTGAGACTGTAGGTTCTTTCCTTTAATTGGAAGAATATTTAACCAGAAAATACCATTTGCATTGCAGATCAAGGTGGAAAGTATGGGGTACAATTCTAAAATGTTGTCGGTGTAGCAATCCTGCTAAATGCTGGGAACTGATATTAGTAATCCAAGGACACGCTGCTGTGATCTGGCACAGTGAAGGAGCTGAAGAGCCTGTGGAAAAGCTGGAGTCTATTGCTGTCAGTGGAGGGAGCTTGAGATAAACACCAGAGACTAGAACTCAGATTAGTGGAGAGACTCCTGGTGCACAGACTGGGGACTTGACTGAAGGGTCAGGTAAAATAAGAAGTGTTGAAGAAATGGACAGAGCAAGAACATGGAAGTAAAGGCAAAATATCCATTGAGATGGGGGTACAGCCTAAGAAAGGAAGTAAGTTAAGGGAAAGAGGAAGAAGTCTTGGCAGTATTTATTCTGATAAAGCAGACCAGTACAGCTGTTCACCTATTTGTACGGTCAGGAACTCGTAAGCAGTGGCATAAAGATTTTTCCAAGTCAGTTCATCAGGTAAATGAGCTGCAGCAAGGGACCAAGGTAATATAACTGTGGGTGCAGTGAATTGAAATAATTCATCTGTGTCATTTTCATGCATGTTTTTAATATATAGTAAGAAATCACAATGTGTTCGTAGGTAATTTATCCAGCCGGAAATAAAATACTATATTTATACCATTAATTATTTGCAAAACATTTCCATTGCTCTAGCTTCAGCACTGCCTTTAGAGATAATAACATTTAAGGAAACAAGGCTGAGATGATGATCCAGAGGGCTCTAGCATTGCTGGAGAGTTTCATTAGGTTTTGTGCAATGTTAGTAAAATTATTAGTGTCTTCTTTCTGTGTTTTTTTTTCCTTAAGTACTCTAATGGAGTTTTTATAGGCATTAGTGAACAAGGATGAGATCAAACAATGCACACTTTACCCTTGTGAGCAGTCCTATTGACTACAGTGGGAATCACATTATTTTTTTGTAAATGCTATTCAGAGTAGAGAATGCAGAACTAGTCCCTAATGGAGGAAATATCTCTATTAAATCTTCCATCATCTCTGTATAGACTGATTTATTCTAGGAAAAATAATTAGATTCATTTAATTATTCAGCTGTCTATAAAAGACAAGGAGGAATTTGCACAAAAGCACAGTTTAATCTACAACCTTATGTCTGTGCTTAAGACAAACAGCCCATCAAATACTTAAAAATATAGTATATTATTTATTAAAAAAAGAAGAAGAACTCAACATGACCTGAAGAATAAATAAGTCAATGCTGGATTTAAAGTTCTCTTTTTTTTTAACTTGTTCCTTGCTGATGATAAAGTGAGGAGAGAAGAAGCTTCAAGGGCAATGCAGTCCCACCAAGTAGAGCTCCAGATGTTTGTGTTAGTTTATTGGCATCTACAAGAACAGCAAAGCTCTCTTTTAGACCTCTTATGCTCAGGAGGAAGTGCTTTAAGTTAAAAGTTGGTTATTAAGCTGCAGCTGTGAGAAGAAAAATCTGAAGTGTCCTTCAATTGCTAAAACTACAAAGTATTTCCTGATTAGAAAACAAACGTATAGTTTATTCCTAAACTCTGGGTCCAGCACTGGGAATGTTTAAAGACACGAGCCTTTGCACCCACACACACAAAGTAGCTCAAAAATGCCTGTAGGTTTTGACTTTAAACTCCGTATTTTCACAGTCAAAGTAATTAAAAGTATCTTTTGGGGACCCTCCTGTAAACACAGTGTACAACAGCTGAGTGCAGGAAATAGTCTAAAGCAAACGTGCTGAGAAACTCATTACAGAAATTCAAATAAATCTCCTTTGAGACATGTAAATTTAACAGCAATGGGTATAATTTCATAAACATATTTCAAACTGAAGGTTTCTAATTAGATAGCTCATTGATCCATAGGCACTGAAGTCTAACCAAACAGTGATCTGCAATTACAATCTGGTTAATCATTTCAATTCCCAATAAAAAGGCTCCACAGCTGCTTGGGGGCTTGGCATAGGTGAGGAAAACCATGGGATCAGCTTAGCTGCTGTTTTTGTAGCTGGGGATCACCGCATAGGCTGACCTCCTCTAAATCACAGTTAAGGCACTCTCCTTCTGATGGAACTGGGCAGAGATTCTGACACTATGCTTGGGGTTGATCTTGGTAAGTCCTGTAGCAAAAGCAGAAGTGGCTTGTTTTCTTTGTGTTTCCTGCCTGAGGGCAGCTGATTTGGGTTAGTTGCTCTGGGATTAAAAAGAAACAAACAACAACAACAACAACAAAACCCTCCCATTATTTTAAGCAATGAAGAAAACACTTTCAGGTTCAAGAAGGTACTCAGCAACTGGCAGGAGCCTGGGTCACATTGCACAGGCAATGATGTGCTTCAGCACTGGAAGGTATAAAAACAGCTTATAAAAGCACTTCACTCTTGACCAAAGGGTTAATTCTGCAGTTCCCACAAAAGAGATAGGCCCACTTCTGCAGAAAAATCAGCTTTCAGAGATATGCGTATTTATTAGGCCAGGTTCTGTGCACGTGTGTGGTCTAAGCAGGGATGGTAGAGTGCTCACACAAAATTGCTGAAGAACTTGAGCTGCTTCTTGGTTTTATCATCTGTACTTCTTAAAATATCAGCAATATTGTGTTCGAGTCAAATCTCACTAACAGCTCCTCTGAAATTTCTCAGGGAAAGAAAACACATAAAACCAATGACATTTATGCTGTTCGGACCCAAGTAGTGTAGTGCTGCTGATAGCTGTTACATTGCCACAATTTCACATACTCCTTTCAGCCTACAGTAGGGATCCTGGTTTTTACAGGATTACCTGCATCTGGCTCCCGTAATCCTCACACAACAGCATAAACCTCTGAGGCAGCAGGCTGCTGCTCACCTCTGTGCATCAGTCTGTGTAGGGACATATTACAAGCCAAACATGACACAAACATGAGAACAAACCTTTTGAGTTGAGCAGAACCATCAGCATCCATGAAGTTATTTAAGTGTGTAAATGTTGCAGTCTCAGCCCCCAAGGATTGTATATTGCTATTCAGAGGGGGCTTTTTTCAGTGTTGTTTTTTTCCCAATGGTGTATTTTCCAAAGCTATTCATACTGGGAGCATAAATATCTTGTCTGAACAACAGTACTCTATTTATCAGTTGTGGTCACTGTATCCTTGCTTTTCTTTTTGCTTGTTTGCTCTGAATGGAGAAGAGTTTAATTAAATGTTTGGGGGATAGATGATTAGATGATAGATGATAAATGACAGAGGAGTTTTTGCATCTCTCACTGCATACAGTTAACGGAACAAACCCACTGACCATTCATCTCAACAGGATGCTCCTAAGGAAAACTTTGCACTCAAAAATAAACTCCAGGGATTCCTGTTTGCTTTTAGTATTAGTCTTTCCATTATTTTTCGTGTCTTTCACTATTTTCTTCACGGTTTTATTGTGTCATCTTTAGGGTCAGTGATTCTCTCAGCCTTCAGGGTTCATAGTTTGACTCCATATGAGCAATCTGCCTCATGCAGAAGGGAACTGTCACTCAGACTGAGTCCAGATTGCACTGCCGAAGTGCCAGCCAGCAGGAAACAGGGACAGAGGAATCGTTTGGTGATTTAAGCTTTCTGTATTGCTCCACTTTGCAGATATTAAACTCAGTCAAAGTCTGTGACTGCAGGAAAGGTGACCACAGAAATCCTAGCTATGCAAATTCAGCATGAACATATATCCCTGTGTGCAGAGAGGGACTCACACAGCAAGCACTTACAGCCTTCAAGGTTTTGTCTATGTAGAATGCAGGTAAAAAATATGACAGTAAGTAAGATTAAAAAGCTTTTCTTCTACATGACCAGGCAGCTTTCTAACTGTGCTAATGTAGGGAACTGGTGTCTACAAAAGTGAGAAAATGTGTATACTTTCAAGGAGGTCAAAATATTGAATTGTACTTGTTTCTTGGCATCAGCGCTGCCCTTTTTGTCTCTGAAAGTGTGACCAGAATTTCCCCCTTTTATCTAAATATTTTTGTTTCATTTCATAATACAAAGGAAATGAAAGTGCCAATGCTCTCCTAAATGTGGGGTTTTCCATACCTGTGGATCCTTGTCTAATATGTCCCCTTGATATCGGGCAATAAGAAGTCCGGCTAGGCAAGCCTCAGCTAAAGGTTTCAGTCTCAACTGCATGTCTCTGCTTTTTAGAATGTACATGGCTGTTGAAATCAGTGGAGATGTTTTGCATTATTCATTCTAGGCATAAAAATATGGCCCGTAATTTAGTTGTCCCACCTTAAATATTCCTCAAGCATGTGATAGCTTTGTTTTTCGTTAAAGACTGGGCCATGCCTCTTGCAGAGAGCTCAGAGGTGTTTTTCCAGTCACCAGAGATACCCTGCCTGGGACTGCCCCTCTCAGTCCCTTCAGTGTGTATTGCAGAGTGGCTGACACAGCCAATACTGTCAGCTCCTTGCTGTCACTTTTGATGTTTGCTACTCCTGAAGCCCTCTCCTCCTCCTCCTCCTTCTCTGTCCCCCCTCCTCCATGTGAAGGGAGAGCAGCATGTAATGTTTTCACTGTGCCAGCAGAAGATCCTGGGAATGATTCCTGTGCTGTAACATCTCCATCAACCTGTTACTCTAAAGACATTCAAGAATACTAATAACCTGTCAGAAGGGCTGAGTGCCGAATCTTTCCAAAGTGGAGTGTGCATTTAAACTTAGAGCTCTAAACATAATGTCACTGTGAGTTTTGGTTTACAAATACAGTTAGGCCTAAAAAAACCACAACCCAGTATAGAGGAAGTGGATATTGGTTTGTCCTTGGGTTCTTCTGTTTCTGTATGTTTGCTTGCAGCATTTGTTTCACAGCTTGTGTAGTTTTTCACTAAGTTATAGATGAGTATGGTCCATACATCACGTTATTGATTTGTGAAGTCTGTACTTTGGATAAAGAGAAAATTGTCTTGATGGATTTACTGGGTCTTAATTTGTTGTCTGTTCGAAGAAGTCTCCTTGATATTATCCTATTAGTCTGCAAACCAGTAAAATCTTTGGAACTGAGGAGATTATTTGGTTTCAACCAGAAGTCGAAGCTGAAACAAAAGGTAGTAGGCAAAATCCTCTGGCTTGTGTATCAGTGATCAAACTGGATGACCTTGTTGGTACCTTCTCTCCTTACAGTCTATGAGCAGGATTCACACATTTGAAAAGATCATTTTTATTCCTCTCAGCACAAAAACCAGCCCATCAGACTTGCCTTTTCCTTACTGTTTTAATGAGATATGTAAGTAATCTTACCTAAGATGAAGCAAAAAATAACTCTGTAGAGGCTGCTTGGTTTTTTCATCTGAAAACTGATGTTTTACATACTCTCATTCCACAGTTCTGAAGAAATGGATTAGAATCTCAATGAAAATAATTTTGTGACAAGGGGTAGGTCTCTCAGCACTGGTCGTACACTCATTACGTCTGTAATGCTGTAAAAACTGAGCAAGCCCTGTTTGTTCCTGTGTTACTGCCTTCTGATATGTTCATAATGTCATGAAACAGTTTAGCAGGACTATAGACACCAAAGTAAAATGTTTTTCCATGCTTCCGTAAGCAAAGCTTGCACCTCCTCCTTCAAGGGCTTCTCTAAGATTTCATGGAATAGGTGAGACAGGAGGAAAACAAGAGAATTTCTGTCTGTCTTTTTCCTCCTTATTATCTTGCTGCTTGGTTTTGTTACAGCTGAATTGTATTTAGGATTCAAGACAGTCATTTTTCATTAGAGTCGTTAATGTTTAGTCCTGACTTCTTTATTCTCCCTCCTGAGATAAGCTATCAGAATACCTATTTTCCACATTTTTATGCACATTTTATATTAAAAGGAGACTTGTACTTTAAAATTCACCTGCATTCTTTCCTGACAAGTTCTTAGACTGAATGTAGTCACTCTGGGATGGCTAAGTTTCTAGGAACAATTGTTAGAGAAATCTAGAAATGGCACTTTACACCACACTATCATGTGCTTAAATGCCTCCACTATTTCTATTCTGAAAGCACAATGATGCTGCGTGACCACATTGAAATATGAAGTATGACATTACCAAGGGAATGATCCTTCTTTATATCTTGCTTATAAACACAAACCTTAAGGTGACATAATATCTAGATACCTAATGCATTATTAACATCATTGCACATCACATGCTCAAAAGGCTCACACTATCCCATTGGCAGCACTGCTGCTATTTCTCAGGTACCTGTGCTGTCTGACTCGGAGTGTGTAGTAATGTGTAATGTATCCAAGCAGTTTTCTAATGTACCACTTCATGGAGTGGAGGTGAATGACAACTTACTGCTCCTCACTCTTCCCAGTGCTAAGAAGTATAAGAAGCAGTTAAAGGTTCGAAAGCTGTAAAGAGAAATTTATTCATTAAAAGCCAGAAGACATCTCAACCAAAAATATCCTGCCTCTGCCTGTATGCAATGGGAGCTTCACTGCCTCTGTGCCTTCTTCTTACACTTCAGGACATTGAATGGTGGTTTAGGCCCAGAGCACCATTTTTCTCCTTTGGGGACAGGAGAGATGATCCATAAGCACATTCTTATGCACTTGTGTGCCATTGTTTTTCTTTGGCTGCGCACATATGCTGTTTCTTAAAAATCACTGGTCTTGTGAAAAACGGGGGAACAGCCTTACAGTCAAGAACAAGTAGGCATGGGCAGAGGCAAGCTATAGGCCAAAAGCTCCATTATAACATAAATTAGAGGGCTAGGAGCAGGTACTGTACCCAAGGACAAAACCCAGGAGTTAGCACTAAGCACTGCAGCTGAATGACCATAGGCAAGTGGTGTGTTTCCTTCTTATACCTGATAGAAAGGACAAGCCACCAGTCCAGGTCACAAGCCAGATGACAGACCATCCATTCCAGCAAGAGGCTGATTGCAGTAAAAGGTGCAGTCTGATGATGGCATTACCTTGAAAAGCTAATAGTATTATCAACCTTGCCTAAACTCTAGGCTTACTCTGGGTAAATGTGCAAGGCATGATCTATGCATTCATGTCTCCTAAAGCTGGAGGCTTTTTACCAGTAACTGAAATGACCAGGACCTTCAGCACAGTTTCCTTCTTTCCAAGGGAATCCACTACATTTTTCCATCCTTCTCTTGCAAGAGGACTGTAATAGCTGTTGTGATCTTGCCTCGTTCTATTTCCAGGTTCACAAAGTCCATGGGAAAATGTGTGTATTCACTCTGGGGTTTGTTTTTATTGCCTTCACATTTTCCAAATGTGTTTTGGTATGGAAATTGGAATTTTCACATGCATTATTTTGTGCCACTACTTGTATAGTGGACTTTTCAATGCCAGGCAGAGAGCATATTCTTATTTCCCACTAGGCTGCCCACATTACTGTTGCTAGAAAGCTGCGTGCACACATGTAGCCCTCTTGTTAATGCCTCTTTTCTCAGAAAGTAATTTAGAAACCTCTGTGTCTTCAAAACCACAGCTGTTTGCCATGAAGCTGTCAGACGTTGCCCAGCTTTAGTTGCTGGATGTTGTGAATTGAATTGTCAGCAGAAACCAGAACTTTTTGCTCATAGTGAATGTAATAAGCTAAAACACACTGGAGGTCTTTTCCATCGTGGCACTGAATTTGCACTAATTACATTATTCTGAACTGACTTTTTAAACTAAATAAATTTGATATGCGAGTTGCTAAGGAAAAGTGTCCGCAGTTATTATGATTACTTTTCTTACAGTGCATTCTGAAATTACCCAGCAGCAGAGCTGAGTGCTCCTACACATGGACCACTAATCAGATTGTCTGATTAGGTGAAATTCTAGACTTCCAGCAAAGTTTTCTCATGCCAAATTGCAGTAATAATTGTTCCATCACTTCTCCTCAAGGGAATCTCTCAAATGCTTCAGATATAATTTAATTTCTAAACTGACTGTATAATTAAATAATACAGTATAGCCAGCGGTAATCTTTCTCGATATTTATATGTAAATATTACCGGCAAACAGGAGCCGTAGCATCCTTAATTGGCTGTGGCTAATTATATATTGTGTCTAAAAAATGTTAACATTAAGGTTAGAAAGTCAGGCACTTAGAAGTTGGGCAATGTCAGCATTAACGTTGCCCAGGCAATTTCAATTTTCCTGCCATTTGTTTGCATGCATGTTAAGGTTTCTAATTGCACAATCACTGTTCTTTTTTCCCTCTTAAGTCCATTGCCTGATTCAGTAAACTGGTAGTAATTGCATATTTCTTTTTATCTATCTTCCTCATTAAGAGCATGGCTCCAAGCCTTGTTTAACTCAAATTATAAAAGCCTTGCACAGCATATATTTTTATTACTTTCCTTTTCTGCGTTTCTATGGTGCTTTTACTACTGAGCTCTATATCTAACAGGGATGAGAGTGTCAGGTTGCCTAACTCCCTCTTTAGGAAGAGCTGGAGTTTCAGGAATCCAGACTCCAGTGATAGGAATGCAGGCTGCTGAAGTGATAAGATGTGGAGAATGTAAAACACTTCTGAATGGGCTGTGCAAAGATAAGATGCTGAACAGACTCATATCCCATAGGCAGGCCTCCCTAGAACACACCTACCGCAGAGCCCCTAGAAAATAATTTGTTTTCAATCACTTTTGTAAAATCAGCTCTTAACACCATTCTGGGTTTCTGGTTGATGAACTCTTTGTGTTTCATATAAGGTTGTCAAAAAAATGCTCAGCATTTATAAAATCTTTGGGATTGATTTTTCCAAAATAAAAGTATTTCCCAATCTGCCTATTCCAAGTATCACACCATACTTCTCCATCTAGCTTAGAGACAGATGCCCAGTTCTGATGGAAAAGTGTTAAGCTTCCCAGCTGTAACAAACACCCTGTGCACTTAGCTTGAAAATTCAGCCATGGAAAACTGGCCAAAACATCACTCAAGCAGCTTGCTCAACATCACGTGTATTGGATCCCAAGCCAAGGCATAGGCCACTTCTCCAAGGCCACACACAAATTCTTTGACAATCAGGTAATTTTTCTTCATTTCAATCTTCCTACAGTCTTATTCATCTTATTCATCTTTTGCAAACACAAGATAAAGGTCTAGACAGACAAGTTCTTCCCCCTGGCCAAACCTGGAGTAATCCTCATCACAGCCCTGTCTTGTATACAAAAGGAGACAGGGTCCTGAAGAAAAAAGAATAACAGTTTGGGCTTTGGAATGAAAAATGACTTCCTTTGTTAAAATCCACCAGCATCCACCACCACTTGATGCTAGATCAAATGGTATCACTGTGTACCTTTCACCTTTTATGTAGTGGAAATAAGTTCTGAATGGGAAGACCAGGATCTAATCCCTTCCTTTGTCTTTAAAATAAGCATTGGTGATGACAGTCACTCTTGAACCGACTATTCCAGTGTTTGTGAGTTTGAGTTTGGAGTCTTACTGGTCTGATCACTTGCCAGCTGAGACAGTAAAAACCCTTGTGTTGCTGAATAATGACATTGCTGAGGGCATCAGAGGGGCTACACCCAGCCCAGTCCTTGGTGACCCCCAAGGGAAATGCCCTCAGTGCTTGGCAGTGAGGCAGGAAGCTCCTGTTAACCAGCATCTGTGGTTTTGGTATGTACTTCTGGACCTGAATGTTCTGGTTACTCCCAAATCCTGTTTTAGGTGCCTATATCCCTTCTTTAATTCCATAGACAGACATTCACTTCAGCAATTATGTAGCTCAGTGCGTGCTTACTCTGATTTCTAATTTGTTGTTGAACTTTCTTATCTACTAGAAAATAACTATTTACTCTGAACTTGTATTTAGATACATGCATATAAAGTTAATTAACCATAGAGAAAAGCAATGTGCAAACGCTTATTAGTTATCTTAAATACGCTGTCTACTTAACAAGAAATTGTTTTTATAAACCATTATGCATTTAAAATATTTTATTAAGCAAGGGAAACATTAACAGTAATTTATTAAATTGATGGATCGATTAATTAATTGATGGATTTGTCCTGGTCGCGAAGGGCCATACACTGTGTTTGATATAATTTGGCATTAAAACTGTCAATCTGCTCGGATACATTTGTGTACCTCAGCAGGAATTTATCTGTAACTTTATATGTCTAACACCTTCTCAAACCTGCCCTAATGCCCTTTGGGTTTTCAGAATTAGTGGCTCTCATCCTCTGACACCTGGATATTTATTTACTGCTAGCACAAAACAGCTGCCTCTTCGCCTTGATCCCCTTTTCACACTTAAACAGCTCATTCTAAGTAAAGAAAATTCTGCTTCAGAACCTAGTAGCAAAACTAAAAATCAAAGTTGTCAGTAAGCTGGTGCTGGATTCAGTGACCCAGCAGATCCCGTAGGTCTTATGTTCACATTAATGTGACCGAGGTAGTTATTTTTCTTCATCCTAGAAATTAAGACCTTGCATTTTTGACAGCAGGAAGGACAGTGTTTACACTATTGTTAAAAAGGAAAGAAAGAAAGTTTATATGTATGAATGCCTCAGTTTGTAATGATGTGGCATAGGTTGAATCAATCATGAAACAGGCTCATTTGGCAGCCAGTGTTACAGCAGTTTTCTACCAGATGCCATATATGGCTAAAACAAAGCAGCCCTTAAGTGAAAAATTAAAGACGCATTTGTTGCATCCTTTTAACATATGCAAATTACTTACTAGATTATAAGGTGTATGTGGAGAAGAGAATATGATTCAAGCATATTCCAGCCTGAGATTAATGCCTGAAAAGATTATCTGTCTGAAGCCTTTCAACTTAATCAGTTTATTCCATTATTTTATAGTCTGACAAAGCTGGCTAGCTATTTGACATGTATGCATTCATGGTAAAACCAAAATGCACATCAAATATTGTTTAAAATTATAGCAGATAGGTATGTTAATGCATTCTAAGCTCAAAAATTGTTTCTATATTTATATATATTGCCTATTGACAGATGAGAGCCAAAATAATTCATTCTGACAGCCATTTCAGCTGAAGGTGAGTAAATTGTTGAGCTTCAGAAAAAGCATTTAGAATAGTCTAATTAGCAGCTGAGTTTCTGCAGTGATTTACAGTTAGCTAGTGTCTGACGTGCAGACTGGATGCAGACAGGTTGGTTCTGGCGTGCATTGCAGCAGTGAAAAACAGGAGCCAGCATTTGCATTTCAGCAGATGACTCTGAATTCACAGAATTGTAACTAAAATGTCATTAGCCCAGTGTTTGTTTTCGAAACTGAAGCTGAGGCTAGTCCAGGTCTCATTGAAGTGATTTAGGATTTTTGCTACGGGTTTTGGGCAAGTGTCCCACTTTGAGCTCCGAGCACATAAGAACCATTTGACAGTTTGGGTACTGAACTCCTTAAACCTTCCAGCTCAGTGCCTCTTAAATAGTTAGGCACTGCTATCAGTGAAATAATTTCCATAAAGTCTTATTTCTTACTCTATAAATGCATGCTAATTGCTTTATTGTTTTTGGTGAGCTACCCCGACTCTGAGCTGGCTGTTTCAGGACATGGAGCGTTAGACTAGCAATACCCTGTATTATATTTCCAACTGAATGTTTTCCTGTTTAGGGTTAGTCATGAAAGAGTATTTATTTTTGGAAGGCATACCACATGTTCCTAATCCTTTGTTTGCACAGCTGTAAGAGAAGATAACTTAATGGAAAGAATAGTCTTTCAGACATGAAAGAGTCATCTTCCAAGACAGCCTTTGAGATGCAGCAGCGTCTATAGCTTCTTTTTTGGGTATGCTTAGGCATCTGAAATTAAAATCGATGTTTTTCTTATTACGTGGCGTAGATTAGGTTTGGGGTTGATAATGCCTGTAGATCTGCTCTGTGTGAGTGCACAGAGAATTAAATGTATTGACAGCTTGGAAAGCCATTCTGGCATTACTAATTGTCATCAGTTTTCTCACGTACTGTAAGACTGCAAGCTACAATAAGAAGAGAACAAGACTTCCACACAGGAGGCAGCTGTATAGATCTCTTATTAACTATAAGTAAGATTTTATGAAGTACAGTTTGTTATAAAAATAATTTGATTTCACTTAAAATACATAACTTTTCAGAAAGTGAAGAATATGGGGTTGAGTAGCATGTGTTCTTCAAATCAAGTCTACAGGTATGAAATAAAACTAATTTAAACACATTCCAATCAAACAACTGAACTTAAAAGAATGACTGCCACTAAATGTAAGCCAGTAATATTTTGATGGAATGAGGTGAAACCATTTATGATTTGTGATTGTAATGGCTGCCCTCATATGCAAGTGAAGAAAAGTAACTTCAGCCTAGACAGGCCTTTACCCACCAAAAAGATCCTAATAATACTGTTTCAAGCTAGGAAAGAGCAAGATAAAAATACTAGACCTGAATTTTGGAAGGATAACCTATGACATAATTTTCTTAACTCCTTGTGTTTATTCATTTACTTTGTGACGTGAAAGCAATTAGGTTAATAAATCATCATAGCTAATGAGGATTTGGGGTGGGGTTTGTTTAAAATTGCTTAGGTGATTAAACAAAACTATGTTATATGTGGCTTCATATAGAAGCATCAAAACCATCAAGGATATTTCACATTTAATACTGATTTTTAGATATTTTTTGGTTTTTAACAAACGAAGTAGCTCAAGTAACCTAATGGCCTTGATGAATTCTGGTTTGGAGCTATGGATTGATTCAGATACCTTTGATTCAGATAAAGTAAAATACATATTCTTGCTTTTTCAACTCCTAAATAGTTTCTTAGCTCTGACGGTGTTCCTATACAATGGACTAAGCACATAAAATAAACTGCAACGAAGAAATATGCTACACCAGCAAAAGGGATTGTGGCTGACAAAACCGGTATGTGAGTCCCAACAGTTTCTGTTTCCAGAAAAATTCAAATGTGAAATAGTTTTACTTCAGTTCAGATCTTACTGTGTTACATATGACTTGAATAGTTTACATTTGCCAGAAAAACAATTTATTCTCTGATCAGCCCTTAAAATAGGTCATGATCTGTTCTGGCAGGCTTTTTTTAGTCATAACTATTAGATTAAATTTTGTTTATACAAAAATTTAATTTACATATTTATAATATTAATACATATTAATAATACATAATTAATGTATTAATACATAAAGCCTTATGTAAATTAACAGGAAGGAAAGCAGTTATTTTGTCTAGTCTAAATAGCATTTATTCAAAGTTTTCTTTGTTCATAGCGCCAGGCTTGTAGTCATGTTTATAACAATATCTTCACTTCCTGGGCAAGTGTTAAGATTTGGAAAAGCACAATCTTTGCTGAGTAGTGAAACTGCTTTGTATTGTCAGTTCTCTGCCTTTTTGGTCTGCTGGGGGATTTAAAACAATGTAGCATAAATCTGTCCCCTTCTTCCCCTACTTTTCTACCCAAAAGCCAGGACAGAATCATATTTCAGTACCATAATGTTATTATTTTTGGACCAAGAGGCAGAGAGATGGATGCTTTTAAGGAAGCTGCCATCTATGTAAAGTTGCTTTCAGGACAGCGGCTTTACTGCAGTCTCCAGATGGTGTTCAGGGAACACTCTGGATATTTAGACTGATTCACCAGCTAATGATGCTCTCCCCTTGTTATTATTTCTACATTTTTAATACAGTGATTGCCATTTCTTCACATGAAACCCTGTCTTGGATATGTCAATGCTCATCCTTTGTGAAGACGAATCTCTTTGAAATACTAGTTTTATTCCAGGCAGCAGAAATGTGTTCTTCATGAAATAAGGTGAAAGTAATTTGACTTGATTAGATGATGGGCTTCAGAGTAGTTTTCATTCATTCTAGGACTCAGTTCATATCCAGTATTTTACCTCATGCCTTGTCATGACTTCTGAGACACTACTTCAGAAGTGGTGCCTTTTTGCTTGGTTGCCTCTCAGGTGCTGTGCATGATGGCATAGAATCATAGAATAGTTAGGGTTAGAAAGGACCTTAAGATCATCTGGTTCCAACACCTTGCCATGGGCAGGGACACCTCACACTAAACCGTGCCACCCAAGGCTCTGCTCAACCTGGCCTTGAACACCTCCAGGGATGGAGCACTCACAGCTTCCTTGGGCAACCCATTCCAGTGCCTTACAGTAAAGAATTTCTTCCTTATATCCAATCTAAACTTCTCCTGTTTAAGTTTGAACCCATTACCTCTTGTCCTGTCACTACAGTCCCTAATGGAGAGTCCCTCCCCAGCATCCCTATAGGCCCCCTTCAGATACTGGAAGGC
>JBCJKH010012247.1:0-10145 GCA_039877255.1 Loriculus beryllinus
CAGTGCCTCACCACCCTCACAGTAAAGAATTTCTTCCTTATATCCAATCTAAACCTCCCATGTTTAAGCTTTAACCCGTTACCCCTTGTCCTGTCACTACAGTCCCTAATTCATTAGCAGCCATATATCGTGTGTTACTGGGCACACCAGCCACTTGGTGCTGCTGGGTAGGTAAATGGAGAGGGTTTAGTGTATTCTAAGAGACAGGACCCACAACTTCAGTAGCAGCAAGTACAGATGTTTTACAGAGGTATCCGTCAGTAGAGAGCACTCCCTGTGGGTGTTACACATGTAATTGCTGTGGCACACCAAGGCCCTGCCACAGGCTTTAATGGTTTCCCTGCTTGTTTGTACTGTCAGGGTAATTTATTTTCAGTACTTCTGTAGGAATTGCCTTTGCTGTTACAGTGCCAACCTTTCTTCTTACAGAGAGCAATGCTGCAGCGATGGGGATTAGGTGCTGTGCTGCTGCTTCTGCCCTGATGGGCTCTCAGTCCCCCTGCTATCCCCTGCCCTGGAACCTGGGGTACGGCCAAAGGCTACAGCCAATGTTGGTCTGCACTTTGCCGAATGCTTCATGACAGAAATGTTTTGGTAAGGATTTATTGATGCATGAGATGTTACAGAATGACTTTTGGTTTAAATTGGTTACCTGTCAGTGATAACGAAAACAAAAAATCTTGGCAATCAATACTTGTATTAATGTTATCAAACAAAAGTGCTTCTGCTCTTCCATGGTGCACAGCCACAGCCTGAACACTGCAGCCTCTGAAGTGTTGCCCGTTCTCTTGCCTCTCTGAAGCATGGCTAGCCATCACAAAATGAGCAAAGCCCCAAGCCCCCCATTCCTTTGCAGTGCCATAGGGAAGTGCCCTGGCAGATCCCAGGCTGATCACCTGTCTCAGAGTGTGAGGTCCACTTGTAAAGGAAACGATTCTGCATTTGCTTTAAGGGAAACAAACAGGAACCGGGCAATTGTTGCCACCATGCAGGGCAGCTGCTGAGGGCCGATCCTTGCCTGCCAAAGGCTTTTCCCTGTGAGGATGGAGGCCAAGGCTTCCCTACCGAGGCACGGCACAGATCCTGTAGGGCTGCGGGGCCACTGCGATTCCCAGCTGGAACTGGAGGCTGAGAGTGGTGTCCGGGGGTGCCTGGAAAGTGAATTTCTGGAGCAGAGATGTGAAGAAAAGGAAGAGCTCGGAGCGGGCCAGCACCTCACCCAGGCAGGAACGCTTCCCTGCGGAGACAGTCGCCAATGGCATCATAGAATAGTTTGGGTTGGAAGGGACATTCAAAGGTCATCTAGTCCAACCCCCCTGTGCTGGCTGATGGAGAAGCTTCTGCGTCCATTAGGAACATAGTCCAGCTTTGTTACCCCCTTCCCAGGATGAGTTTTGCAGCCCAAACTGAGCACCCCAATAATGGTGCTGGTGTTAAGGCATGGGCTCCCCCCTGGATTGCGTAACTTTGTGAGGGCACACGTGTGTGACTAACTAGGCACTGTATCCTCCCCTGCTTCAGTAAGCTCTGCTGACACGTATGGTCTGCATATGTCCATGCTGGGAGAAGTGGCTTATATGAGCTATGCCAAAGAGAGCTATCAAAGAAGGTGTGTGATGCTGATATGGAAAACAGGGGTGCTAAAAGCAGTATCTATGGGGAAGCTCTTGCCTGGAGTACCCTGTGGAGCCCTAGTGAACCCACATGGGAAGTGGAACACAGGGCCATGCTCTTCCCTTTGTTAAGGTATTTCTAGGATCTCTGGCATTTTCATGGTCTTCTATTCATCCTCATCTCTCCTCTGTACATGTGAAGAGGAACAAGAAAGGGCTCAGTGTAGTCATGGTGCTTTGGGGTGGCCACATCAGCAGTGCTTCAGTGGCACCACCTCCAAGTGTGCAGCCAGGGTCTGCGCTTTCCATTGCTATTTTCTACCGTGTCTCTACTGTGCAGTTGGAAGCCCCATCCCACTGCCTCAGCGCAGAAGCATCACAATCCAACAGATCTTACCTATAGAAAATGGTATAAAATACTCGTTTTTGTAGAATTGACCATCCTTCAGGAAATGCCCAGGGTTAAAAGCATCAGGGGTTTCCCACACGTTCTTGTCAAAGAGCACAGAGGTTAAACTTGTCATCATAATAGTGCCCTAAGAGGAGAAAAACATACTGCACTTTTCCTGTTGCTGACAGCAGGAAGATCATTTTTATCTTCCAGTCTCCTCCCCATGAAGAACATCCACAGTCAAATCATGCTGCAATTACTTGTCCAACACCACCCTGCATGGCCAGTTTTTCCTACTTCTAATCTGTTCAGAGGTACAACAGTTATATACCCTCAGTTTTCCCTCATCAGCTTCATTTTTATCTGCTGTAGTCATGGGTCAGAGTTCTTGTAATAGCTCTATGAGATGGAACCTGTGCCTTGATAACGTGCATGGATAGGATGTCACCACACAGTGCTCTGTACAGCACTGCTCCTGAGTGCTGAGACTTCAGCAATTCCCAGCTCCCCAGGCATGAATCCCCAGGCCAGGTGGAGCAGAGCCACAGCATCTCTGCCCTGTCCAGAGTTCCCTGCTAGTGAACATCTATTTTTGCCATCCACACTCAGCAGGGTTACCTTTGGTATGAAGAACCCATCCACAAACGTGTCCTTTATCGTCAGCCTTGGCACATTGAATGGGATGATGTTGCCTTTCCTCTGCACTTCGTGGATGACGGCGTTGGTGTAGGGCATGTTGTCTCTGTCTTGCAGGGCTGGCTGCCGTGCCTGCCCGATGACTGCATCAATCTCAGCTTGCACACGGGCTGGTGGGAAAGAGCAGGGATCAGCCAAGGCAAAAGGTGGTTGCTGTGAGGGTCCCCAGGGACCAATCTGCTGCTCTCTAAACCTCTTTTAGGTGAACACAGGGAGGTTCCCAATTTTTCCTCTCAAAAAGAGTTCTCTTGTGAAGGTGTCAGCTCTAAATGCAAGGGAAAACACTGACCTTTGGCTAATTGTACCTTGAATTTCTGGATATTTGGCCATAAAGAGCAGAGCCCAGCGGATGGTTGTGGAAGTGGTCTCGGTCCCAGCCAACAGCAGGTCCAGTGTGCAGGCCACGAGGTTTTCCTCTTGTAAGCTGCCACTGGCATTGTTCTGCACAAAAAGGTGAGATAGGTTTATACTTGTATAGGGGAAGTTCAGGTAGGATATAAGGGAGAAATTCTTTACTGTGAGGGTGGTGAGGCACTGGAATGGGTTGCCCAAGGAAGTGATAAATGCTCCATCCCTGGCAGTGTTCAAGGCCAGGTTGGACAAACCCTTGGGTGTCATGGTTTAGTGTGGGGTGTCCCTGCCCATGGCAGGGGGGTTGGAACTGGGTGATCTTAAGGTCCTTTCCAACCCAAACCATTTTATGATTTCTCATCCCTCTTGATTCGTAAGCCCAATTGCAGAAGGGCTTACTCCACATTGCTGACCTTGGCCATCTCTGTCAGGTAGCTGTCAATGAAGTCCCGGCTCTCCGATGGGTTCCAGTCCTCCTTGTGTTTGTCAATTTTCTCTTGCACAAAACTGTTCATACACTTCCAGTTTTTAAAAATGGTTTGGTGGGATCCAGGCAAGTACTTTACTATAGACGGGAAAGAGTTGTACAGCTTTGGACACAAAAGGAGAAAGGCAAATTCAATGAAGGACTGAAAAAAAACCCCTTCTGTTATCAAAACTTGAGGAGCCTTCAAGCTTAATAAATTACTAGAGTTGGTGGAAACAGCTCGGCTCCAGAAGAGCATTACAAGGGATTGGTGTTCCTATTACAGAGTGGCTTGTGCATTACCTGGTGTTACAGCAGGCAGGCTGGCAGTTGATGGGCAGGAAAGGTGATGTGGGGTGAAAGAGGGCAACATGAACATGCACAGCTTGAAAATAAGGAAGAAATTACAGGCAAGGCTAACCTTGTGCAAAGGAATAAGGAATGGCAACAACATTTGGTGATGCCAATGATACAGGTTTAGAGATTGACTCCAGAGAAGGACCTGTGGCCCTGCAGAACTGCACGCCATCCATGCTGGTGGCAGGAGGGCTGTACCTGGCTCATGATGGACCCATGGAGAACAAACGTCTCATTCAACAGCTCCAGCAGCTTTTGGAACTTCTCATCGTGGTAGTCAAACCGATTGCCAAAGATGACAGAGCAGATGACGTTTGAAACAGCGTTAGTGACTTTATATTGAGGGTTGAAAGGATTCCCTGGAGGAGGAAAAGGGAATGATCGATTCACTTCCAGGCTTCACGGAAAAGAAGAAAACACAATTGTCAGAGGTAAAATATTCAATAAATATGAGTGAAATGAGCGGCTGTTGTGGCTTTAACCCCAGGACAGTGGAACCTTGATGGGCATCATCCTGTGTCACTGCTCTCCTGGCCTTGCCCCCTCCGTGAGCTGGTCAGGCTCAGCTGGCCAACCCCAGTGGTCCCAGTTCAATCAGATAGTGAAGACGCTTGTTTAGTGTGCGAAGAAGAGCGGACGTCATTTGAATTCATTTGGAACATTGGTGTTTACACACATGGGATTTTCCAGGGATCTCAGGAGAGCAGCAGGTCGAATAACACTTGGGGTGTTACCTAGCTGCATTCACCAGTCAGTTTGAAGGCAAAGCACCTGCAAAAGGGAGCTGGCATGCTGGCAGGGTGCTAGCATCGCTTGCAAGGCAAGGTGTATTTCAGCATACAGTGAATCATAAATGATACCTGCCTTCAGCACAGCATATGAGGGCCATGGCACTCACCCTGTTCTTCCCCAAATGCTTCCACAAGGTATCGGCACTCCTCCTGGATGCGCTCTTCCAGGCCCCTCTTCCCAAAGCCAAAGTTTCGGAGAGTGGTTAAGGTGAATCTTCTCTGCTTCTTCCACAAGTGCCCATTGGAGGAGATCAGTCCTGGCAGGAACACCCCCCCATGAGCCAAAGCAAGGCAGATCCTTCCACTGCGGGGAAAAAGCTTCAGGGCTCTCCCTTATCTCAGCTGTCTTGGACCTCTGCAGGACCAGTGCTTTGACCTGAGGGATAACTCACCCAAGCTGCTGAAGATCTCCTTGTCAACAGGAATTTCAGGGCGATCCATGAAATTTTCTGCTTGGTTTACAAGAACTTCCTTAATCAGCCGCAGCCCATTTACACACACAAACGGTAAATGTCCCATCTGCAAGCTGAAGATGTCCCCGTATTTTTCATGAAGCTGGGAAGGGGTGGGAAATAAAGAAAAGGGGGTTCATTTGCAGTGAATGTGTCTGTTGGGACAGGGACAGCCCTGGCAGAGGACATGGGTGAGACTAAGGGAAGCTGGGAGTGGGAGGGGAGACGGGATGTTTGCACAAGTGTCTGCTTGCCTGCGTGTTGTCTCCTTTTATTTCCTCTTATCCTGATCAGTTGGTGTTAACTGGCCATAAATCAAGTGAAACTCAATAGGTTTGATTTTTCAGTCCTGTGTTTTTCCCGCTTTTCTTTCACTCCCTTCCCAAACACCCTTCCAATCCTTAGTCAGACCTATGGAGCTACTACTGCCGCGACTGCATCCATGGTATCATGTCGTGCCCTTTGCCCAAAGAATCACTCTGCACTTGCCCCTCTCCTCGTATGAAGGCAAACTTCATACCTATTGCTGCTGACTGGGGGCAAACCTCCTGCCTGCTTCTCTGAGTCCTCATGGTCCATGGGGTTTTGGTTAACCCTTCCCCACACTACAAAGGTTTCATAGCTCCAATCCTCCCCATTCCCTTCCCCAGGGTGCCCACATCCTTTGTACCTTGTTCATCGCGGCTTGGGGATCGCTGAAGTCCATCAGATAGATGTGCCCCAGAAAGGGTAAGGAGAAGGGGCTGGGAGGGAAGTGCTTTGGCTTTCTACGCTTCATGTAGTCGGCGACGAGGAGAAAGACAAATAAGAAGATGAAGATCACCTGGAAGGAGATGCTGTCCCACAAGAAGCGCAGCATGGTTGGATGGTGGGGTCAGGGCAGGTCTTGCTCACAGGGCACCACTGAACCCCCAGGGAGGGGGGGAGATGGTCAAAGTGCTGGCACAGCTGTGGGAACACACACATGAGACAGCATGGAGCAGCTTTTGCTGACCTGGCTTTGGAGGCTTCTGTTGGACTCCTGCTTTCCCAGGTTTCAGCAAGGACCATTTGATCAACTCACCTCTTGATTAAACTCAAGCCTTTCCTCTGAGCTCATTAAAAACAAAAAATCACAAACCAAAACACCCCAAAGCTCTCCCTGTCCCCTCCGGCCTCCCACCACTGCTTTACAAAACACCAGTGATCCACACCTTTGTCTAAAGAACAGAAACAAGCTTTGCAGGGCCAGGATTAAAACGTTCTGGCAGCCTCCCCATGTCATTCCCTTACGCCCATGGCTTGGTTCGAGCCCTGCTCTCCCCTTTCCATGGTCCTCTCACCGTGCAGTGTCCTGGTGTCAGCTTCCCGGTGCTGGGGAGGCTCCAGCCACTCTGAGCACCTTGTACTTCTCTTGTTTGCGGAAGCTCTGCCACTGGTAGGAACAGTGCCAGACCGAGCCCTAGGGCAGCAGGGACACCCGAAATAAGGTTGCACAATCCTTTCACAAGCCACCATCTGACTCATGGGCTGGGGTTTCAGTGTGTCAGGGTGATGTGGGCTGAAAGCCAGCACTCATCCGGGATCTGCAGTGGTTTCTAAGCACTGTGATTTTCTGATCTCTGATAAGCAAATGCAAGCAGAACAACTTTCTCTGGCCATAAGGATGGCCTACACTGAGCCCTCCAGCCATCCCTTCTCACCTGCCTTTGAGTCTATAGCCCATGCTGGAGCTGCTGAAAGTCCAACAAAGCTAATGCAGGAAAGCTAAAGCAGATGCTGTGGCTCTTTGTGGAAGCTAGTAACAGGCTGTGCTAATTTTCCCTTCTGAGAGTGGCTCTGGGACAGGTACTTAGATCTTGCACAAAATCCACACTGAATTTTGGTGTATGTGTGGTGTTTTACTGTGAAAGGAGCAGGGGTGTTTGTCAATTTAAAGCCATTCCCTTGGCCTATCTCTACAGGCCCTCGTCCAAAGCCCCTGTCCAGGTTTCCTGTAGCCGCTTTAGGCACTGGAGCCGCTCTAAGGTCTCCCCTTAAGGAGCCTTCTGTTCTCCAGGCTAAACCAGATCAACTCAATGTTTTATTGTGGAACTGAAAGGGTCCCACCCCCTCCCCCATTTTTCTCTTTTTACCTCTGGCTTTTAAGCACACTTAGGCTTGAAATAATGCTTGTGTTCCCTTTCCCTCACATGAGATATTCCACTCAAAAGGGTAAAAACAAATTCATGTCTCCTGCCTTTATATGGTCATTACATTGAAAAATGGGGGGTGGGGACTGTGGAAGGGTGCTTTTTGTCCCAATAGATTTCAGAGAAAAAGAAGAAAAAGAACCCATCAATCATTTACTCCCTCCATGAGTAGGAAGCCCTAAAGTAACAGAGAAAAGCATTTTGTAATGGAACAGGGAAGAGATCAACATTTATTTGCTAAACCAGTGCAAATAATACAAGCTGTAGTGTCAAACCAAAGGTCAGACCAGTGCCTAGTCCTGAATGGCTTTGAAAACCTCACAGGTAAAAAAGCCACCGATCTTTAATGTTTTCTCTTTCAGAGAGAAAAACCCCAACCGCCGGAGCGTGAAACTGCGAACCGTCCATTCAAACTGCAGCAGGATTAGAGTGACCAGGTAGAAGGGCAGCAACCCATTGACAAACCCTCGAGTGCCCGGCGTGGTAAGGATGTGATGTGCAAAGGACTCTCCCATGTGGCGTAAATCTGCCACTGCACAGGGATTGCTTTGCAGCGCAGAGAGGCGATTATTGCCAGAGATGGGGGCTGAAGCCAGAGGAAACGGAACTGTATTTAATTCTCTTTTCCTCTTTTCCTATTCCGAATCGCACGTGGGAGCCCAGAGAAAAGTCACTTTATGAAAGGTGAGAAGAGAAAAAAAGCAGTCTTTGCTATGCCTATATTCCGAACAAAAGCACAGAGGAAACTGCATTTCTGAGCCTTAATGCTTGGTCGCATAAATGGAAAAAATCTCTTCAAGTTGCCTTTTTAATTAACTCGTGCCTATTTAATCAGCTTTTAATTAATTAAAAGCTGTGGACCCAACTGTGCCCATGGTTTTGCAGTTGGCAGACACCGTCCTGGAGGTTGCTAATGGCAGGGATGAAGTAATAAGGCTTTAAAATTCGTGCACTTTGTCAAACTGATAGAGGGAAGAGCCGCATGGGTTGTCCTCATTGCAGTGTGCAGGATGTGTAGATGCACATCCCTGGAGACTTTGGAGGCCAGGCTGGATGTGGTTCTGGGCAACCTGATGTAGTTGATGTCCTTGCTTATTGCAGGGGGGTTGGACTAGATGACCTTTGAAGGTCCCTTCCAGCCCAAATTATGACTCTATGCGTCCCTCCTGTCCTGCCCACTGCCACCCGCATATTAGTGAGTGCTTGATATCCATGGCCCATCATTCCAGCCCCAAACCTATGGGGCAGATAGCGACGCTTTGGGAAACGGGGAGGGTCAGGGGGCAGCCCCAGGCTGGCCTCAATCACGAGGCAGTGCACAGATCTGGAAGGGCTTGGGGCAGCGTGTGAGGCTGAGGGTGAAGGCGAAGGTCAGCATGGCAGCCTCCGGTGCCTGGAAGGTGAACTTCTGCAGGAGGGCTGTGAAGAAGATGAAGAGCTCGGTCCTGGCGAGCTGCTCCCCGGGACAAGCCCGCTTACCTGGAAAAGGAGCCGAAATTACCCCCATTGAGTCTCGAGTGAGCTCCAACCCTCTCGGGCTCCTCTCGCATGCGCTGCTTTGCGCAGGCTGCGGGAGCTTTTCTTCCTCGAAAGGTTAGGTGGCAATGTTCACCCACACATCCTGCAGAAACCCTCCCCACAAGTTTACTGCCGAGCTCGGAGAGACCGAGAGGGGGAACGCAACGAAAGAAAACAACCTTTACGCAGCTTGCGCAAGAGGGAAAAGCCTTATTTTATCATCCTGCAACACCAAATTGATTCCCCTCCCGCTCCGAGCAGGCAGTGTGACCTGTGACTGGGATTTTCACTGTGGGGATGGGCTGAAAGCTGGACAAGGAGCAGTGCCCCCCTACTCTGGAGGAGGTGTCTTGAGGGGGTGGAAAAAGCATTGCAACACGAAAAACCACCTCCCCATCCATCATCCTACCTGCAGAGAAGGGCAGAAAAGCCTCCCGCCTCCTGTACTGGCCGTTATCCAGGAAATGTTCAGGATTAAAGGTATCTGGAGTCTCCCACACGTTTTTGTCGAACATTATCGAAGTCAGGCTGGTCATCACGGTGGTGCCCTGCGAGAGGTGGAAGAGATCAGGCGATTACATGACAGAGAACAGCCGACGTGTTGTCAGACTAGTTTATTATTAGCTCTATTCCACATACAATATAAACTACATCTTTTTTAAAGGGCAAAATGTGTTTTTTCCCTGAGCTGTGTAATTAAATGAAGGTGAAAGCCTACAGGATTGTTCACTTCTGTGCGCCTCTATGTGTCACCAGAGTGTTGATCCTTGCCTCGTGCTGCTATAGCTGGGGATGTTGATACAAACCAGCTTCAAATTGGTGACACCGCGTTCCCATTGGAATCTGGAACAATTTAACCAACTAATTTTCAATCGATCTGCTTTCTTGTTCTTTTATTCTAAACCTCATCTGGTTAATCTCCACGTCTTCCATCAGGAAGAGATATTGTAATCAGTGTGGAGCAAAATGAACAGATTTATTACTTGTAATTTTCCTTGATGCAGCCAATCATATACATGGAAGAGAACAGTTATATCTAAATCTCATCTTTGCTTTCATAGTTGCAGAACAGTGTGTACTCATCAATGCCTATTACCTGGCTTTTATCAAGTCATACTGTTAATAGATGACTTTTAGTACTCTGTGGAATTAACAAACACAAATTGCTTTCATGTGTCTCTTGGCCCTCTATTTCGATAATGCGTGGAGGGCATCTTTTGTAAAGTTTACAGTTGAAATCTATGACCATAGAACCATAGAATAGTTAGGGTTGGAAAGGACCTTAAGATCATCCAGTTCCAACCCCCCTGTCATGGGCAGGGACACCTCACACTAAACC
>JBCJKH010012252.1:0-16827 GCA_039877255.1 Loriculus beryllinus
AAAAACTACATCTCTTCTTTTGATATAGATACCATTTTCTTGGTTTTGTTTTTGTGTTTTTTTGTTTGGTTTTTTTTATCCTCGCTCTCTCGCTTTTTTTTTTTTTTTTTTTCTCTTTCCCCTCCCCTCCCTTCCCCTCGCTCCCCTCCCCCCTCCGCCCTCCTCCTCCTCCTCCTCCGCCGGCGGCCCCAGCCTGGTTCGGGGAGGATCCCGGAGCCGAAGTTCGGAGGCGATCGGGGCGGTGGCGGATCGCTCCCGGCGGCGCCGCCATGGGGGCCCTGTAAAGCCGCCCGCGCCGCGCCCGCCCGGCCGCGCCGAGGCCCCAGGGCAGTGGCCTGGGAAGCGAAGCGCTCTTACGGAGCGGCGGGGCTGGGGGTAATATGGCTGATCTCGGGGAGTGCTGAGCAGTCGGTGTCTCCGCTCGGCGCTGTGTCTCCGCGGGCCGTGACATGTAAATAACTTCTCTTCCCTCCGGATCGCACCCATGCCAGCCCCTCCATTTTCCAGGGGGGATTTGTGAGAGGTTCCGCGAAGCTGGGCTATGTCGCGCAAAACCAATTCGCCGGCGGTGAGTACGGCTGTCGTTTAACTTCTTTGTATTAAAGGGCGAACTGTGACAGCGGGCCCGGCGCCGTGCACGGCGAGTCGGCGGGGACGGGGATACCGGGGATAGAAAGCTACGAGGGGACCCGCCGCCGGGGCCGGACCGAGAAACTTAGCGGGGGACGCGGTCGAGGGGATTGTGCGGCGCTGCGCTCGGTCGTGAATCCCGTGCCCCGGTGCTGGCGTGGATGTGCAGGTTCGAGTTACACGTCTCTCGCTAGGTAACCTTCGAGCGTTTAAAACGTAAAATAAAGGAGCTTGGGGGTGGGAGAAGGCGCGGGTTACACCTTCCCCCCCCCTCCGTGGGCACACCTGGACGCACCCGCGGGTGCCTGCGCAGCCACACGCGTGTTCGATCACCATTACGACTTTATACGGTTCGTTGTAGCACAACTCTGGGGTTTAGGGTTTCCCTCCCCGTTTATTTTTTATTTTAGCACTTTCGTTTCCCCGTCTGAATTCTGGAGCAGTGAAAAACGCGATAGGATTAATTTTTCTTCAGTATTCTTAAGTGCTCCATACGCACTGTTTTGAAAAAGATTACCATTTTTAATTTTGCGTGCTTCCAGATCATACCCGTGTTAATTTTAGGTGATCATCCCATCTGTCTTTTTTGTCTTGTAGTTGTAAATTAAGAGACAGGAGCAAAGAGGCACTTTTCAAATTACACTGTATTCCTACCGTGTAATGGATGTTCACACCATCATATATGATGATTTTTGCATGAGCAGTGAGCAAATAGGTTTTAAGTCAGTGTTACATAACTGCCTGGCTTTAGCAAACTTGGGGCGAAGTGTGGAGGAAAAGTCTCATTTCAGTTTTGCTTTGGACAAAAGGAGGGGCTGGCTATCCCTTTTTTTTCAGTGGCATTACTTTGTAGCAGGTTGATTTAAAAAAACAAACCAAGAAAACCGAAACAACCTGTTCTTTAAGAGCCAGTTACTCTGTATATGGTGGATTTTTTCTGGAAAGCTGTTTCAGTCATGGACCTAAATTCTGGGTACTGAACACTCGATAATTGCTGGGGCATCATTAGTTAATGCGGTAACTGGATTCATTACATAATCGAAAAAACGTTCCTGAGTTAGTGTTGTTTTATTATTTAAGTTCACTATTTTCTAGAAGGGCATAATCGGACGTACTTGGAGTTTCTGAAATAACCAAGAGTTGGCATGAAAAAAAAAGTGTTTTTTTTTTTTCATCAGCAGATAAAGCAGTAATGGGTTAATACTTCTGTTGCAAAACTGAAACAAACAGGCAGACATTTAAAGATTCTCAGTTGGCTGTATAAAATACTGGGTATTCAAGTAAACACAGTCACTAAGGTGGAGCTTACAAGCAGGGGTCTTTGTGCTTTCTGTACATCCTGGGGATATTAGTATGTTGTGTTTGACGTTCCTGCACAATCAAATACGCTTGCCACAGAAGAAAACCTACAGCTCCCAGATTGTTTAGGATGATTTTTAACCGTGTACTTGTAAGACAAGCAGAGGCAGGAGACAAGATATACTTTTCTCAATGCAAATGTGATCAGCTGCATCTCTGCCGTCTGGGCATTCATTTCACTAATGACTACCGTACATTTATTTTTCAAGTATGTGGTGTATGCTTCCATTACTACTTTATTGTAAGTGACCTTTCGTTTGATAATATACTTGGAATTGAGTATCTGTAGTTTTTAATTGTCTCACTTGCAGGTTGTTTTTTTAAACTGTTTTGTGGCTTTATTCTTCTTACTTTGTGTCTGTTCTGTGCAAAATAGTACATAATCTGTTGGCACTATATCTAGATGCTTTTAGGGCAAAATAATCTTCATTCTTTTTTTGTAGCAATAACAATTCAATTGTTATTGAATTTTAGTATAATTATTTTGTCAGACTGTGCTCAATTCGCTTACATATTTTTTTATCATTATTATTATTATTTTCTCTCTTCTGTATTATTCTTTCAGAAACAGAAACTCCTGCAGAGTTTTGGCAAAATGTTCTATGAGAGTTTTTTTTTGGGGAAAAGAGGAGAATGCAGGGGGTGGCATTATTGTAATTTATATAATATTCCAGTAGAAAGTAGTTGCATCGTGTATGCTTTCTTTCTGTGGCTGTTCACTGGACTTGCCTGAAAATAATATCTTAAAGGTAAATGGCTGAGCAGAAATGAAAAGCAGCCATGTGTTGCTTTCTGCTTTTGTCTCGGGCTAAAAGGACCATTCAGCATACGCTTTACAGGGTATTTCCAGCCTGAAATTTAGCCAACTGTTTAAAAATAATAGTAAAAGTATTCTTGTATCGTTACTGCTCTCAAGTCTTACGGCTTTGCAGTTTTGTTTTCTTGTTCTTAAAGTGTGGATAGTAAACTCTTGGTGTGGAATAGTGCATGCTGTGTGTACCATGTAGTATAAAGTATGAAGCCTGAGAAGATGGGAAACTGGCTGTGGAGTGTTGTCAAAAGCACATTCTAAACGAGCTAAAAGGTACTTTTTTGTTTTATTTGGGCTGTTGTTCCAGTTTTTGTAATTGCTAAGGCTCTTGGAAACTCTAGGATGTAGAGTGTTTTCAGGGAGAAGTATTAAAACCCAGTTTGACAGTGGGCCTTTAGCTAGCCTTTTATAATTCTGCCTTTCCTCTGTGAAATCCTTTTGGCATGTTGTGGTTCTCTGGCAGTATCCCAGCATGCGATATCACAGATATCAGATGTCTTCTTGCAATTGCTGGCATTTGCAGTGCCGCAGTGGTGCTCTCTGGGGCAGCTTAGGTGAACCAGGAAATGTCAGAGAAACTCAGTAGGGAAAGCAGTGTGGTAGAGAAGCAGTCATGTAGTATTGGGAATAGGTGAGCGCCTTCTGTTGAGGAGTGTTCAAATCCTTGTGTTTGGTAATCCGATGCAGAATGTATCCAGCAAACAGATGTGCCTTTGAGTGATCTTTACAGATTTTTTTTCCCCTGACATCCTAGATATAGGTGCATGTCAAAATGAGTGGCAAAACATCACAGTTTAGCTTTTTTCCTTTGGAATTATCTTTGATGTAAAAAATGGATAGTCGTTATACATGGCCTTGTTAGGGCTTACTTTTTTTTTAAAGTTGAGGTCCAATGCTAGGCATAAGTACAGATGATATTGCACACATGGAAGATGTTTGACTCCTCTATAAGATCTGTTGAAAGTTAGTCATAGTGCATTGCATTTCTTTTTGTCTCTGGTGAAGTCTGCCTCCTGCCCATATTTGTTGTTGCAGTGTTGCAGAGAGTGCTTTATGCTGACAGGGCCTTTGTAGTATAGCTAAAAAATAAAAGATTGCATGTTGGATGCTTTGACCCTTGTTTTCATCCTGGTTTACCAAGCCTTGAAAGGTAAATACTTGAGTAACGTTACTTAATTAGAAACTCGTAGAAGATGAAGGCATCGAAGAAGAGTTTGCTTGTGTGTTTGCTTGTTTGTTTAGTCAGGACTTGCAGTTCCTGGATATAATTCTGTTTCAGAGATGAATTCTTTGTTTTAGATGGAACTCAGTGTGTTCATCCTAACCATAAGTACTTCCATGTTGTTATTCCAGATCTCCTTTTCTTTCTGCCCCTTCTTTTTATTTTTTTTCTTTCCTTTTTTATTTTTTTCTCTTTACTATAATTATTTTGAATTTTTATGCCCAAAATGCCTCAGTACTGTAAAAAGAGTATGTAGCTTGCTTTTGTAAGACTCTTGTTTTGGAAGATGTGCACATGAGAGCAGGTAATTACTGCCTGGTTTATAGTCAGGCTTCTGCCCCAATCAGCTTAGGATCTCAATTATGCTCTTGCCCCCTGTTAGTGTCTACTGTTGGGTGCTGTAGAGAAAAATGTGACGAAAGTAACTGAATGTAAGTGAAGTGGACAGTTACGGAATAATCGTTCCATGGGGTATCTATTTGGAATGGCATTAGACCAGGAGGAAAGAGGGGTGTGTTTTTTACAGAATTCAGAAAACCTCAAGCACGAATTCTTACCTGTGCTTTATAGTTTTCTTCTATAGAAATTTACCTTCTTTGGATCATGTTTCTTGTGAGGATACTCAGTTTGATGGAATTCGAAGGCTTTTTCCACACGTGAGGAACAGGGTAAAAGGACATAATGTAATTGGCAGAACAAAGAGAGTGGGGGGAAGGCGAAGGGATGTGGTGGATGGGACTGTACAAAGATGGTGTATCTGGAGGAATGAGAAGGAGGTCTAAGGTTGGAGCAGTATTTTAATCACTTAGTTTTGAGCAGGTTTTGGCAATACACTTTTGTGGCCCTATTGGGAATGAGCTTGACAATCAAGAAGGTACTGACAGTGGTCAAGGAGAGTGACAAGGGAATGAGTCTAGAATATTTTCTAACCTTTTCAAAGGTTACTTGATCTGGGCCAAATAATAGAAAGTGTGCTAGGTGTTGCCACTGCCATGTCAACCTTGCCTTGCATACAAAAGGTTTAGTCACAGTCATGGTAGAAGTCGTTCGTTACATGTTCAGAACTGTCATAAAATGGAGGTCTGGATTGAACAGTAAATTCTCATCTAATCTCTTTTGAAAAATTTTACTTTGGCTTTACAATATTTTAATAGAAGGCTAGTTGCACGTAGAAATGGGTACAAAAGCAAGGTAAGCTTTTGGAAAAATCGTGGGTTTGCAGTCATCAGAAGAAAGGAATCCAGAGTTACAGGATCTTAATCTTTAAAACAAATGGGAGAGGATGAGAAACATGGACTTGAGTCTTTCCTTCACCTTAATCCATCTTGGTGCAGTAGCTTGCCAGTGAGTAGTCACTCTTTTCATGCCAGTTTGGATGAGCCTTTGAGCAACCTGGTCTAATGGATGGAGTTCCTGCCCATGGCACAGGGTTGGAACTAGATGAACTTTAAGGTCCCTTCTGACCCAAACCATTCTATGATGCTATGTGTATTTAGCTATCTTTTCCCTTCCATTTGCCAGTTGTAATTTTCTGTTTTCACCTTGTTAAAGGAAGACAAAGTTTTTAATTTAAGAAAAATAAAAACAGTTTAAAGAATGATGTAAAGACAGAGTTATGTAGCTCCAGGAGTGGCAACTATTATAGTTTGCAGTCTGTTTCTTGGAAGTAGAGTGTGTCAGTGTGTGTTAGTGAGAAAGTGGAAGATTTCTCAGGTGTTTTGTGTGGATCAGGTTTACAGCTTTGAATGAGCAAATTCCTGAAGCTGGCTTGGGAGAGGAATCTGGCCTGTGTATTTTGTTTAGCTTATGTGTTAGTCTACAAAATGTACAATAATTCAATATATATTTATATTTTTTCCACCCTCAATATATTTGTCTTTAGGTAGTAAAATTCACCTAGGGTGGTGTAGAATGTCTAGCTATGAGAAGTTTTCAAGTTAATTATATTCTTTCTTCCATTTTTCAGAAATGCACATAGTTATTGAATCTGTCTTGATGGCCGTGGCTCAGGTACTGAGATAGCTATGTCACTTTTCCATAGAAAGTTTTGGAATCCTAAAGCTGAATTGGTGAATAGCTACTATTTTTGGTGGTTCTATTGCTTCCCTTGGGGATGTTTTGAAATTGGTTGGCTTGTGTTTAGTATGTTACCGGAAAGTCAGAGTTTCTGAACTGTGGTCTATAGTCAAGAATTGCTGTTGCCAGTTGTGACATCTGCTGCATTTGCCCCTGTGGATGAAGATCGCTTGGTATGTTTCCTATGGTAATAGCTGGGAAGAATGAAGGTTAGGGGGTAGGTAGTTCTCTTGGTCATTGACAGACCTGCATACAGTTAATATGTAAACAGTCTTCTATTTATATATTTATAACTTCCCCTATGGCTGCCTAATCGTCAGTGTCTGCTGCTGACAGCTTCACCAGCAGTACAGAGGAGTTTTCATTGTTGATGCCTCCGAATGTCCAAGTAAAGAACTGGCAGCGAATAAGTACTGTATGGATTCGTTTAATTATTAATCAGGACGATAGGGTATTCTCTAAGGTACACAGTTCTGTTTCGAGGACAACTGAAGTCAATAGAAAGTTTTCCATTGAAGTAAAAGTCATGAGAAGTGTAAGTAAGAATTTGATAGTCTAGTCTGTTCTGTGTCTCCTGTTTTGTATAGCGCTAACCAGTTGCTGCTTTGACTGATCAGAAAGTGTGGGGGAAAGGATGCTTTAGAAAAAAACCAAACCAGGCATTGCAAAATAGGTTTTCATTCTTGTGACTAGTTTTCTGTCAACTTAGATTACGTGAAACAATGCTGAGCTAAAATCATAGCAATTATGAAAGGCATAAACTTGTTCTTGATTTCTGTATTATTCTTTTATTGGCCAGTTAGTTGTGTTTGACTCCCACTGCTTCCAGATACAGACAAGAATCACAATTCCTTTGTGCACAGAGGAAAAAAAAAATGAGCTAGATGTGTGTTTCATGCCTCTGAAACCCAGCCTATACAGTCTGATAGAGTTTCATCAAACACACAGCAGCATCATAGGTACTCGTGTGTTAAGCTCTATCAGAGCAATGCAGGGTTGGATAATTTTGCACATGTTACTCCACATCCTGTCTGTGTACTTTTCACTGTCTCCTGTGCCAGAAGTTTTGAGGCCAGGAAGCAGATAAAGAAGAGCCACTTGGTACGTTCTGGTATGTAACATGTATTTGTAGGTGAAGAGTAGGAGACCTTTATCAGAGGAAGGCTGTCTGGAAGGTCTCCTTTGTAATAGAAAAGCTAACAATTGGTAGGTTGGAACGGTAGGTTTGTTTTGGTTTTTTTCTGACTGTTCTGTAGCATCCTCTCAGTGAAATTATTTGTGAGTTTAAAAAATGTGCTGCAGTGGTATAGTAAGGGGTAGAGAAGCAGTGGTGCTGATGTTATGCCTCTTAAGGCTGCAGGAGAAGCAAGGATAGGGTGGAAGTGACTGCATCTTATATAAAACTGTTGTCACTGGGTAAAATAGATGAACTTCTGGGCACACAAAGGGAACTATGTCCTGTTCTTTTGAAAAGCACTTTTTCAGCTGCCCCATAAGCACTTAAGGTCAGCCCAGAAAGCATCTTCTATGTCTGGAGTCTAAAATTAATTTGCAGAATCTTTTCAATAGTTGCAGGCTGTACTGAAGGGAGATGTATCTTGAAATAATCTCCCCTGGAATCTCTTCTCCAGTCCTTCCAACAGCCTCCTAAGCCAGCTAAACTCACCAGTAGCAAACTCTTCAGATCATCCTATATCCAGGTTGTACTTGAGCAGCAAAAGTGACATTTGCAGACAGAGCTCCATGGCCACCTCGAAATATGTGTTCCAAGATAGAATCTCCCAGATTGTAGGAATCTTGTATTTGTATTTTTAGAAGACAAAGACACTTTATTTACCACATTTCTTCATGAACGTTCACCGCATCGTCATGGGAAGTGGATGGATGAAATTAAGTGACTTTTAGATACGAGGATGAACTCGCAGTCAGTGAGCACCAGCTCTTCCTCATAAAACTCAATCCTTAACTCTCTGGTCCTGGCATTCAAAGAAGCATGCCAAATTTTGTCAAGAAGACAAGCCTGGGTGTTTAACTGTCGTGTGTGGGATGGTTAAAGTCATGACCCTGACAAATTGACAGATTACAAAAGAGAGTTGTACTCTAACATCTTGCCTGCACCCCTGCCCTAAAGCTCACATCTTTGCCTTCCACAGATAATAATTTACCTCTTCCTGTTTTCCCCAGGAGAACTATCTTGTGAGCTTTCCTTCAGCCCTCCTTAACAAGCAGTGTCTGCTTGTGTTTCCAGGTTTACACCTTCAACTTTGAAGACTGGGGAATCTGCATACTATTCAAATAAGAGCTTTTGTGTCCAGGAGCTTGTCTGTTAATTACCTTACTTGAGCCAGGGTAGGGGGCAAAAAAAATTTTCCCACAAATCTCTCTGTAGTCTTTTTAACTGAGTACAACAACAAAAATTTATAAATTCCCTATAAAAAAGTAAGGCTAGAATGCTGGTATGGTAGGAGTGAATATTATTCTGAATTGGAAGGTAGCAGCAAAATGTCACCTGCCTTTCTTCAGTGACATGACACATGATGCTTACGTTATTTCTGAGGCTGTGCAAGGGATTTGATGACTTAGTAGAACCCATTGAGCTGCCAGAAGAGCTGTTTTGCTTAAATACAAGAAAAGTAGGTGTGTTTTTTTGACTGTGAAAGCATCTTGTTAAAAAGCATGACTGTATGACATGAAACTTGCTGTTCTTAAGATTATTTTTTGACTGTGGTAGCTAACGACCAGATGACTTGAGTGATAAAGCTTTTCAGTACAATATGGACAGAGATCCTAATGAGCCATCTACTGAATGGGAAGGTATATAGGATGCTCAGACGTTTTCTTTTATCCCTTCCCCTCTCCTTGATGCACAGCTCATTCTCTATAAGACTGCATTAGAGTCTGTGGGCATCAGAAATTAGGAACAAGTCTTAGAGGAACAACTAAAAGCTATATTGTTGCATGTTCCCTGTTCACAGTTCAGGATGGTGAATGCAAGGCTGGAAATGAAAGTCAGTGGTGTTAAAGGTCAGTCTTTAGGTGTGACAGTAGTTTGGGCAATATGATGAGCTCTGTTTCCCTACCTCTTGTTTCAGAGTCTGTAAGATAATATGGAGAAATTATCTGTTTCACAATAGCAGCTTTACTGGGTCAGATCAGGGATCTGGATGTTCCATTGTCATGTTTCCTGCAGTGGTTAACGGCAGATGCCTAGTAACGAAAATAAGAAAACAGTGATTTTGTAATGACACTTCCCCAAACTACTGACTATGGAAGGTTGGAAAGGAATTGTGGCATTTCTGGAGTCCAGGATAGTACTTCTGTGTTAGATCTGTTGAGCATTACACATGTCCTTTGAATGTGTCCAGCCTTTCCTCAATCACACAAACTTTCAGCATGATGAGCATGGAGTACCACAGCTTAACTGCACTTTGTAAGAAGAATAGCTGCCTTTTACATGCGATTTTCTTGAGCCTTCTACCTACTATGTAGCATGTGTTGGAAGAGATAGTAAATGCTAATTCTGAGATCGCATTTTCAATGTGAATTGTGATTATAATTATCAAGATGCACAGAAATGCATGTGTGGGAAAACCAGGCAAGCATAGTTTACAAAGAGGTGCACAAATACCAAAGACCTAGTTGAGAACTACGAGGTGAAGTCAGTGAAGTTTTATTTAAAGTGAAAAAAATCGTGTGTGCGTGTGTGTGTGATGGGACTGCATTTTGAAGGCAGTAAGAGACAAGTGGACTCCAAAGTGGGATGTCTGGGCTGTTAGCAAGTTTTTCTTGTCATTTTTAGGGCAGTACATTTTTCACTTTTTGCAGCCTTAAGGAATCATGTGATCTTGTTTTCTGATGTTGAATGTCTATAGTGCACAGCTTAGCTTTGGGTTCATTCTGTTAGTTCAGTAGTATTTGCATCTGGATGCTGAACCTGTTTTATTATACTGTAAATAAACTAAATTATTCTGCATATTACATTTCCCTCATAGAACTGGTTGTGAGTTAAGGTTTCACACTTGGTCATGCTTATGTCTGGATCTACAGGGCTTTAAAAACCCCAGTGCATTACTGCTGTCACCAACCAAAGCTGCTGCAGCTTTATTTATTTGTTCTTCCTCAAGGGTTCTGCAGTGGCCAGTTTGGGCGTTAGCCACCAAATGCCAAGGTGCCTGTATGGTAGCTGTAGCAGCATTTCAGTATCTAATGGACCAGGTCACGTGCAAACTCTCATTAAAATATGCTTAAAGTATCCTCTTTTGTTTGTTAGATGGAGCCAAGCCCATGCTTTGTGCTGGGCCCTTCATTATGTTTGCACTGTGTTTTGAGATGCCTCTCTTGTTTGTGAGGCTGATTGTTCCCACCCCAAGCCCTGGCTGTATTCAAAGCTGCACTGAAGATGCCTAGCAGTCGGCTGGCTTTCCGTTGTTCATCTCTCCTTCTCTTACATCAGCTGATGATTAAATGTGAGGAAATGAAAATGGTGTTTGCTTTCACTTAAAACAGTCTTCTGAAGATACATATGAAATATGAAGCTACTGTTGTTGACTGGAGATGTCCTTGTTTTCCTGTACCTCTGTTACTTTTAACTACCAAAGGCTGTTGTCTTTTTTTGTTCTATTTTTAAAATTTAATTAATAAGCTGGTTTTACAGTTAGAGAACCAGCATAAATTACATTGCTAATTTGCCACAACCACCTGTTCTAGTACATAAATAATGAGAGAATAATAAAAACTTACAACTAAAAAGAAAAATCAAGAAGATTTAGTTGTGCTTTCTAAGACAAGCCGCTTTATCTTGCCTGGAAGTGGAAATACTGGGCTGCTATTTAGATTTACTTTTTGTGAAACATGGAAATTGGTATGCTTTGAGCTCAAAAACTCAGCATGAATCCACAACTTTAATTTGTCTTTGATTTGGTATAGTCTTGACAGTACCTATGGAAAGCATAAACTTAATGGAAACATGGTGTAGTTGATCAGCGTAACCAGCTGGAGAAGGACAGCTGACTTCTTGTGGTTGTTGGAACTTGGAGCAAATGAAGAGTATTATTTCTAAGTCAACATGTTGCAGAGGAAGAGGGATAGAAAATGCTATGCAAGTTCTTAGATCTGGCTTTTCTTTTGACACTCTGTGAAATCAGATGATTTGGCACTTGTAACTACTGTGGGTAAGAGGCGTTCATAAGAAATAAAATAAAATGTATATGTGGCAGTGGTGGGGGAGGCGTCTGTTCTGAAAACATCTGAGATGCTGGAAAGTGTGTCCCCAGTGGGAAAGAGAAATTGCATAGCTGGCACGGAGGCTCGCTTCTTATGCATATGTGGCCATATTTAGAAAAGGATCAACACTAGGAACTGAATTATTAGAGAAGCGAGTAGCTGGAGGAATTGAACATAAAGGAAATTATTTGTATCTTGCTCGTTCGTTTGCATTTAGCCAGACGATACTGTGGGAGGGTTGCTAACTCCAGACTAGCTGCATCTTGAGTTTCAGAAGGTAAATGTTTGATTTAAAGCTCCACAGCTGCTGTTACCTGTGTTTGTGTGTGACTGCCTTCTCCCTTCAGGTAAGAGATAAACAGGCATGAATGAAAATGATCTTCCCAACTTCTAAGCCTGGTTTGGAAAGACCCAGTTCAACCTTGATGGAGCAAGGTGCAGGATGCTGTATGTAGTGCTGAGGGAAGCTTTTGGTTTCTAGTACATGTTGCAAACGTTCATGTGTTTAAGTAAAGCAAACAAAAAACCAGTTAAAAAAAACAACCAAAAAACACACAAAACCCCAACAAAACCCAAAAGCAGCACCACTTATATATGAAGAAAACTGTCTGACTGGCAAATACTTGTTAGTATAATAATGTAGTTTATGACAATTATTTGCACCTTTCTGACAGCTTTTAGTTTATTGTGGTTTTGTTACCATACAACAGATTATCTAAATAAATAAATTAATGTGTGAGAATTAAAATATTGTTTCTAAGGAGACAGCCAGAAGGAATGCTTTCAAAGTTTTTAGGAGCCATTAATCCCTCCTTCCCTCCCCTCTCCCCCCTTTTATTTTTTAAGAAGTGATTCTTTTTGTTGCAGTCATCAAGACTCATTTTGAAAGACTTATTTTTCTTGGTTTGGCAAGCTAGTTGGTCAGCGCAATTGGCAAGGAACTAGCATGGAGCAACAAAGAATTTCTGGATAAAAACTGTATTTGAGGCCATCTTGGAGCACTTTGTGAACTAGAGTAGAAACTCTTGTGTGAGAGAGGCCATTGAAGTTAAGTTGTACGTTTTCCTCCCCAAAATTAGCATACCAGAGTACTTTATTGCAGAGTGTTTAGAATACTTGGTACAAGAAATAACAGTAAGTTGAAGATTGTTAGCTGAGGATCTGTAATGTTGCCAACTGACTCTTTTTTAATGAAAGCTTTGTATACATAACAGGATGAGTCATCACTGGAGAGTTCTGAAAGTGTTTGGCATCCTGAAGAATCTTTTTGTATGTCTCTACTGCACAAAAAAAGTATTTTGGTCGTGAAACTCTGCCTTAAGAAGTACTGCAATAACTGAAAGCTTTAGGGAAGTGTTTTCTAATGCGGCTTAAGTCCTTAGTTTCTATCATTGTTTTAAAAGTATTTTGGTATTCTTAGATCTTCCTGAACAATAGTATGAAAATTCCTAGAGCAGTTTTGTTGGCTGTTAATTTCTTTTTAAGGTGTGCTTTTAGATGTGTCTTTTTAAGACATGCTTCTTTTATAAATTTGGTTTTAAAAATGTGTAACAGGAGTTTAACTGTTTTTCTTAGTTTTAATGCAAGAATTGAAAATCTGCTTATAGGAGAATACTGTAACTCATGTTGCTTTATTCAGACAGAGTCCCTCTTGTAAACTCGCAGCAGCTGCTTATCTAAGTTGTACTTATTTCAAGAGCATTTTCTTTTGATACAGTTGTGCAGAAGTGGTTGGCCTTGGTAATTTTTGTTGTGTCTCTTAAGAAACTGATATCTTACAAAGTTTAAGTTTTTTCCTGTGTATTAGGAACATCAGTAGTTGCTGATGTCCTCACTCAGAGCAACTCCTCGATAAAAAGAAACAGAACCCTTTGTTATCGTTCAAGGTTGATTGTAAGTAACACATCAGACCAGCATTGTATTTTGCCCTAATTTTTCCTAATGGTGTGAAACCCATTTTGTATAATGTTCAAGTGTGTGCAAGGCACCAGAGGTTAAGTTTTGCAGCTGTAAAGGAAGGTAGCAAGTTTAATTGTATTTGAGATTTTTAGGAATGTATGAAATTTTCGAGTATTGTTTTCCCCCAGTTCACTGTTCAGCCCTATGTCTTCTGAGACATGCTGTAAAAAAATCTAAACCATTGATGGGGTTTTTCATACCTTGTAGGTATTGATAACATATATTATTGGGTATTAAATTGGATAGCTTTAGATTTTGTAAATTCCATTTGGTGAACCTGAATATGAAATACATGGCCAAGGAAACCTGGAAAAAAAAGAATTCTTCAGAAGAATTCATGAAGGAGCTCTACTTCAAAATACTGTACTTCTTCCAACGAAACACCCATATCCAACTGTTCAGATGAAAGAAGTTTCCCTTAGGAATACTGAACCAACCACATTACCTTTACTGTAGGATGCAGAGGCAGAGAAGAAAATCAGTATTTGTTCCTCTATCAGATAATGTTACATACTTGTTTTGGAGCTTGCAGGCCAGAACATTGGTGCCTGAAATTTCTGTGTGTCTTAGATTTTTCTGTCAAGTCTTGACAATTAAAGTATCCTAGAATACCCATTTTTTCCAGTATGCTGAATGCTGCAGATCCTGGATGTTGCTGATGTTTCTTAACTTTGTGGTAAAAAGGCATTTCTGGTGGAATCTATCATTCGGATAGGAAAAAGGTACATGGAGAAGGAGAGGTGCTGGAGGTTATTGAAGGTTTCCCACCTCATCAGGTTCCCTGGTAATCTACCTACCCATGTTTTGCTGATAATGGAAACTTTCTAGTTAGCTTTATATTTACAGGGCATTTAAGGCTACGAATCCAGAGATCTGTTCTGCTGGCAGCAGTGACTTAGGCAGTCACCTTTTATTGCAGCTGCTCAGCACTGTTCATATGCCAGTGCAACTGCTAGCACGCCTGTGTGGAGAACCTGGCTGCGAACTCACTTGCAACACTATAACCTTGATTTGTAAAGGGTATGTGCAGCTTACATGTTACTTCAGGTGAATATTTGACTCTTGTCCAAGTCCTGTTAGTTTTGCTTTGACCTGTGCTAGCTCTTTGGATAAAACTGTTTTTTTACATCTGTAGATTTTGAGAGTAAAACTGTAGTGTTCAGAGAAGAGTTGCTTTTAAAATGGTCTCATCAATGGAGATTAGTTTAAAAATACAGGGATTTAATGTTTTTCTTTCTTGTAAGATTTACTTAGTCTTTACCTTTTTCAGCTTTAAGGTCAATGTTTCACTTTCTGTGGTATAGTTTTAAACTAGTACTTCTGCTTTTACCAGTTTTTTTTTCTAGTTAATAATTTGTGATAGAATTTTAGGTCTTGTAAAATTTTAACCTTTGTAAGTAAGCTCAAATTTAAAATGGTTCAGAAGTGCAGTAAAAAAGGACAAGAACTGGTATAGTATTAACATCTTTATCATGTCAGTAACATAGCCAGCAATCGGGCATCCCCTGTTGCGCCTACATCTGTTTTACTTGCCAGTAAACTAAACCTTCCACAAGTCAAGGCATGCCATGTTGGGGTTGCCTTTGCATCACGTTTAAATTCTGAAGTGAATACCGTTATTCAGAATTACCTCAGTATTTTTTGAAGGTTGAGATGCAGGAACCCAGTTTTGATTGTGGAAAAAAAAATAGATTGCTTTGGATAACAGCTCTCTAAAAAATCCATGTTGAGATGTGTTAGTGCTGAGCTTTTAAAGATGAGATGTGTTAATAATTCATATATTCTACTTGTGGTACTTGCAGCACAGTTTGCAAAATGATAGGTATAGGTGCTCTGTAAATGTCTTGTGGAAATTTGTCTTGAAAAATCAGTACAAATTGAGCCACACTTTTGGTGTGTTTGGAATTGCTTGTATCCAAGGAGCAAAACCTGTCTAAAAAGCTGGAGCTGGACAGAAATAGTTAACAGCAGACTGTAGGGATTAGCATTGCGTTCAGCCTTCCTGCTGTGAATGAGCTGGAAGAAGGTGGAAGCAGCAACCTGATGGTATTGACAAATGGTATGGAAGTAAGTGGATTTGTCAACACAAGGAGAGAGAATATGGAGAACACCACAAGTTAGGAATACGCAAAATACAGAAAATGGAGAAGGAGCTTTCTCCCAACCTCATCCAACAGCTACAACTACCATTACTGACTCAGTCAGGGCTGATGGGTTTCCAGGCACTGCACTGATGAGAGTGAGAGTCTTGCAATAAAATAATGCAGAAAAGGGACAGCATATAAATGAGTGTGTGGGGTTTTTTTCTTTCCTTTTTTTTTTTACACATAATATTTTAATTACCTCAGATATGTTATGAAGATGAATGCATTACCATTTATTATACAGTAGACTGTGTAGTCTAGTGAACAACAGGCACATCCATGGGATAGTGCTGCTTTGAGACAACAGTTAACGCTCACACCTAAGTTGAAATAAAATCTGTAATGGAGGGAAAAAAAAAAGTATTGTTGATGAAATGTGGTAGTTGAGAACCTCGCCTATGGAGACGGGCTGAGAGAGCTGGGCTTGTTCAGCCTGGGGAAAAGAAGCCTTGAGGGACACCTTAGAGCAGCTTCCAGTGCCTGAAGGGGCTGACAAGAAAGCTGAAGAGGAACGTTTGACAAGGGCATGTAGGACTAGGACAAGGGAGAATGGGTTTAAACTGATAAGAGGTGAGATTTGGATGAGATATAAGGGAGATGCTCTTCACTATGAGAGTGTGATGCCCTGACACAGGTTGCCTGGCTGGGCTGGCTGGGGCTTTGAGCAACTTGGTCTAGTGGAAGGTGTCCCTGGCTGTGGCAGGGGGGTTTGGAACTAGATGATCTTTAAGGTATCTTCCAAGCTAAACCATTCTGAGAGTCTGTGGTATTTAAAACCTAGTAGTTTTTATTTTTATATTAAAAAATATTAAACCCGTTGTATCTTGTAGATGGTGGTGTAACAGTAACTGTGCCTTTTAGGCAGAGATTTTGTTTGTGTTCTAGGAACTCTGAAAACAAAGTTATACTCAGAGAAGACAGGGCATTTTTATAAAATACCATTTTCTAGAAATAATCTCTGTAGTCCGCAATGGATGGAAACATGTAATAGTTGTTATTATTCTAAATAAATAAATAAAATTACCCACTCTTGAGCTGTCCCAAATGTACCCTCAGCTGCTCTGCAGACACAGACATTGAGACCAGACTACCAGCATTTACCAGCTGTGTGTAAGAGCTACACTGCACGTAAAGGGATTTCACATTTTATTATGTGGGAGGGATGATGTCAGTTTGGTTGATTATGCCCCTTTCAAGCTGCTGTGATAATTACCTGCTTGTTACCAGAAGTGTCGAACCCATTTTCAGTTCTTGTTTGCTTTTACTGTCATGCCCTAATTGCTACATAATTTTGTCCCTGCCAATTACTACCTTGGAGTTGAATTTTACAGTGAAAAAGTTGTAAGAAGCAATAAAGTAATTGTTTTTTAGGTCTTGTAATTTCAATAGAATATTTCATTATG
>JBCJKH010012254.1:0-10207 GCA_039877255.1 Loriculus beryllinus
GTCCTCCAAGACTCCAAGATGTACAAAATGCCACATGAGGAAGCATTTGGAAAATACTATGAAGACGTGCATCTCCTATACTGCAAGAAAACAAAAAATGCAAAGTGTTTGGCCTGATGACCTATGCTCATTAAATACCATGTGCATTTTATGTGTGAATGGGTAGTCTTGACTGAAATTATTAAAACAAATTCATCCTACAGTTGAAATTCTTATTTTCCTTCCCAAATTATTATACTGTCATGTGAACTACTCAAAAGCTGCTAGACTGTAAGAGAAGATAAAAGCGGTCCTCTTAGCTGCCTCACTAGAACTAGTTGTCTTTTGAGGCTCTTGGGTAAGAACATTACCGAAGACCACAAAGAAGAGTTATTTCTAGGTTTACCCAGGAAGATGACTTAGATTTTATGTAATAAAGAATACAGAGCTCTGTAACTTTAAAATGGTATTTGAAGGGGGAGAAGAAAGAGGAGAGCTGAGAAAAGTTTCTATTTCAATATAGTTTATATATCAGATAAAAAAGCATTCACCTTGACTGTCACTACTAACATTTGAGTCTGTCTACTATCAAATTCAAATCTCACTCATCCAGTTGTAACAGGTTGTCCTGGTAAGTAGGTTACTAGCTACTCTGCAGCAAGCTTCTACTTCTGATTCTCTAATCCTTCTTAGAAGGAATATATGAAATTTTCAAAGGTGTCTCAAGCATAAGACAAGTACATAAAATCAGCGTGTCATCTCTTATTGCCTTCATATTACAGAAAAATATGAATTTGTAATGATGGATTCTTATTGTCTTGCAATGGAAGATGCTATCACAATAAACCATTTTCAATCCAAAAAATTACACCAAGGAAAATATATAGAGAATAATAATAAAAACACAGTGAAAGGTGTAGTGAATTCTTTTGTAGATACTAGAAGAAGGAAGCTTTTTCAGAACTTTCCTCTAACAACTATATTAGAGTAATACCAAATTTGAGGGTTTTAACTCCTAGACACTCTAATCACTACCTGCCTTCCTCTACTTTATTGAACACTTAAGTGTTCACATAAAGTGGAATTCTTTTGACAGGAAAGACTTAACATGATGAGGGACATGGGAGTTAAAAGGCTTAATATATGTAATACATGGAATAATTAATATACAGAACTTTAGCTTGAATCTGCCACAGCCAAAAAAAATTGTTTTGATCTCTGGATTGTATTACCATATCATATTAGCTGTGTAGCCGAATTATTCAGGTATCTACATCAGAAGTGCTAGACAGTGTTTTTCTGGCATTTTTCAATTAAAAACTGCAAAATTCCCAATTAGCTACAGGTTAACTTTCCATCCAAATTATGATCAATTATGCACAAATCCTTTTTCCAGCAGGAAGCTCACCTTAATCTGAAGTCATTGCTGCTCCAAGAGGGAATCAAATTCTCCATAAAGGGCTGGAAAACCCTGCAAGCATTGGTTGTGACGGAGCTGGTCTCCGTCACAGAGCAACCTGCCTACAGGAGAAAAAGACCAGAAGAAACAGCAGTTACACCGAATGAAATATTCTGCTACAGAGATCATAAGCAGCTAAGACTAATTGCCATTTCAGGAGACCTCATCATCTAAGGCAATTCCATATTGTACCTAGCACTATCCAATCAAGAAATACAGCCGGAATGAAATAATCAAGTTATTTTAATTTTGCATCCCTGAAGAGCTAAGCATTGTCCATGTTTGAGAATCTTCCCCAAAGTTTTCTGTAGGGGTAACAACCTGAACAAGAGAATCCATCCATGGCTACTTGAACTTTATAGAGTACTTTTCTCATACATACAATGATTCCTGGATTATTTTTCAGCATCTTCACCAGGGCAGCCAAAATTGACATATGACCACTAAGATCCTAATCCCACAGTGGTATGGAAAGAGATTTTAAAAGTGCAGTACTGAAGTGACAGCAAAGACAACTTCAGTCTATTTCTATAGTATTCTTCAAGCTCTAATAATCTGAATTATCATTTTTGGCTATCATCTTTATTCCTTGGTAAGAGGAATGCAAACACACTTGCAGACTTACCCAGGTCAGAAACCTATCTTAGTGTCCATTTCTTTAAAGGTCACTGTCACTGCCACTGTCACTGCTAGAAGACAGAAAGAGTTCTCTGATGATAGTGAGAACTGCTCTGGTGGGCAGCATCCAAACTGTGAGCACAGAAAGTAGAAATTCAATGAGTATGCAACAAAGTTATCGTAATTCCTCAATTACTTGAGATGGACTTTGATTGTGGAAGAGTGTTAAAATTATTAACAGCCAGGTGTTGACATAACTATAATTTAACTTTAACATTGTATAACTTAAATGACTAGAATTAACTATAAGAAGAATTTCATACTGTTTGACATATCCAATGGATTATCCTAACACCTGGTTAGCTAGGGCTTCATTAGATTTTGAAGGTGTTCCAGAATAACCTACAATGACTTAAACTGCTTCTGCAGAGTGTGAATCCTCTTCAGAAATTAGTAAAAGTGAGAAATTAATGTAATTTTCTGTACAAATTACATGTTTATTAAAATTTCATCTTTTCTGACTTGTGAGAGCATTGGAAGTTTATGCATTTGTTTAAGAAACGAAACATCCTAATTTTTACAATAAAAATTTGATTCCACCACTATTTTTCTTAGCCCTACCATTTCTAACTGGAAATCTATTCTATGGAAGTGGTGGGGAGTTGCTTTTTAAAACAGTACTAGCTTAAGCAAGTCTCTCGCATCTTAAGGTAGAATACGAATCACACAAAAGGACATTCTAAGGGCAATGTTTCTTCATGAAACATAGGAGACTACAATTACTCTCTAATGAGGTGGGAAACAGACTTTTTAGTATTTTTTAAACCTTATGCACGTTTTTATGACAAGATTTTACTCACATATTAACTATTACATATTTGAATATATTCTTGTAAAACAAAACCAAACAAAAACCAAAAAAAACCAAACCCAACAAAACCCAAAACCAAACAAAAACTACAAATAACCAAACCCCCAACCCTTGCCCTATAATTAAAGAATGATAGCATTTCTGAAATTATAACTCAGAGCCCAACTGAAATAATTTCACCTTCCTCTGTTTCCTTTGATCAGGGAATTTGCCACATCCCCTCATTCTGGTTTCATTTGGTTTGAACTTCCATTTGTGCAGTGATTGCCTTTTAACATTTTTGGATTTAAATTAGTCCCTGAAGAGATAACTGACAGAAAACTTTACTGTGATGTCAGTTTTTAGAGCCCTTCTAATTATTTCTTCCCTGCCTTAGTACCTACAAACATCTAATCTTCACCACTATGCTGCAAGCCTATTAAAATTAGAACACTAATTAAGAATATTCAAATGATTACATCTTGCCTGGCTGATGGCACTACTACAGATGCTTGACTCATCCTTCGGACTATAAAGAAATCACACAAAAAAAAAAAAGGCCTAGGAAAAGTGAAATGGAGGCTGATTTTGTATATGAAGTCTTAACAGATTTGGAATAGACCTCTTCCTAATGAAGAGCTCCTAGAGGAACTGACTTACAGAAATTAATACTTGCAAATCTACCTAAATGATTGCAGCTTGTTTTTTTTACAAATGCAAACCAACATTTTCACTACCAGTGGTAGCTGGCAATGTTGAGTTTGAAAGGAAGAGTACTGCAAGACTAATTTCTCCCTCAACCCTGTTATTTTTATATGCCTTATCTTAAGGACAGTCAATTGAGCTCTATGATTTGCGGGGGAAATATATTACAAGTCAGCTGGAAAGGCAATTCAGGGTCTTCACCATCTCAAATCCTATTAGAGCTGCCACTCTAGGATGACTGGTGAAGTTTGTTTTAGCTGATGTCAGTGAGCCTACAATTTAGTGTTTGTCTAAAGAATGTACACATTCTAAAATGAAGGTAAGATTAATGTGGTTTCATGAGCTATAAAGGCATAATTAAAGATTACTCTCTGTTCAGGATCACTTCTTTGCTCAAGGTGTATATAGTGGGAAGAGCTAAGACAAAGGATGAAATTCAACAAAGTATTGCTGGTAGAGTTATAAGTTACACACTGAAATTTTAGAAGAAGTGACCTAATAATTGCCTCTTGCTTTTCCAGTAGAGCAGTCTTTGCAAACACATAAATACACATGTTTCTCTTCCAATGAAGATGTGTCATACAACTTGCAAGACAAGCCACAAAGACAAAGCTAAACTTCATTCCTGTAAACAGAAAATGTTCTTTAAAAATTCAGTTTGGGGAGCACAAAATATTTAATTCTCTTGAGCATATCTTAGAAGTTCAGAATTACTCAAAATAGTATTGAGAACAAACAGAAAGCAACATAAAGTATTTCAGTAAGAAATACCTTTTGAAAAAGACTTTTATTGTCTCTCAATATTTCAGCATATTTAGATTTATAAAAATGTTTTGAAGTTTTACTTTATGTCTGAATTTTGTAAGTATCTCCAATTCAAATGATCAGGGGGACAACAAACATTGCTTGAATGACCTCAAGGTTTTGACATATTCCATATTAATAAAAATAGTTTATGCACATGGGATTTTGTTAGAATTATAAGCGATTTACCACCAAGTACTTTGTATATATTTAAGAAAGGAAACGAACCATTCAAAGTAGTAGGAAAACACCAGTATATACCTTCATCATAAAACCCTGAGATTACTGTGGGTTAATTTATAACCTCACAGTCTGGCTCAGTATGAAGCCACAGGACAGAAAGGCAAGTTAGAGAGTGGCTTCAGACAGACACCACACTTCCGTTGATCTGAACAAAGGGGACAGACAGAAAATGTCACTTTATATTGTGTTCCTGGCTTCTGTGGGGTCTGCCAGTTACCATGTCCCACAGCTGCTGACAGCAACTGAACCCAGACCTTTCTTGCTCCCCATGAGTTTTCCTGGTGAAGCATATAGCTTCGGCTCATTTCGTATCTAGTCAAACTCCAAGCAGCACCATACACACTCTCCAGATGAATTTTACTTCATTTTTTATAAGCCACTCAGCCTTACAGACTCCACTGCTTGATTGCTTTACATGCATATTCAGAATCAAATTATGAACTAAATTCACTTTTATCACTGTATGATATAGCTAAGTACCAGACATAGGCTATAACCTATTCCCCAGTGTTTTATTCTGAGCACTAGACAAGAGGCTACACACTTAAGATTTTTGAGGGTATTTGTTGAAAATTGAGTGGATCCTGATTGACAATTAATATCATTGGAGGCTACTATTTATAAAATATACATAACCCCAATTTTAACAAATAGATTTTATTAAGAGCAATATTAAATCTAAAATGGAAAACATGATTTCTAGAGCCATTATTTTAAGAAATTGCAGTAATAAATATTAAGACCTATACAGTTTAATGATTAACGATTAATTTATTTAATCACATTAACAGTAAGATGTATGTACAGCAATTACAAGTGTTAGGGGTTCATAGAGTTTATCTAATCGCAATATCCAAGTATTAATTTCTAAATAACACAAAAGAATTTTTCTGATTAAATCTTTTTTAACGTACTACCTATTGGGCATGACTAAGAGCTAAAATTAATAGCAAGTGAGGTTTGCAAGGTAGAAACCTGTCACTGACAATTAGGAAGATACACAGAGTACACATATAAATATATGCCTGTAGTTAACATGTGTTCATACTACAGACAATAAATTTCAATAAATTAACTTGAGATAAAAATGAAAATTGCGAGAAATTCTACTACACATCTTGTTTGAATGACCATAGATCTTTTTGAAGTCACAGACTGGAAATAGTGCTGGCTTTTTAGACATCTATTTAGATTTCTACTTAGAGTTTCAGAAATAAATATGGCAAAAATAAGCCTTGCATTATGTTTCTGCATAATTGCTATTATTGTCATTAATTTCAAATTACGACCATCTGATTTTGGCATATTTCTAAAATAAATAAATAAATACATAAATAAAATAAAGTACGTTGAGCATTTTAAATCTCTCATTTTAAATTGTGATATTCCAGATAGTTCAGCTATGAGCAACGTCTCAAGTTCTTGTTCAGGTATATTTTCTGAGTTCAGAACAAATCTGCAAGCTGTTTTAGGTGGGTAGAATTAAACATACAAGAGAACCACACACACGTACCTCAGACTTAACACTCATTCTCTTTTCTCAGCAATAATTTGATTCTTCTACATAGGTTATTTTCATTCTAGCAGCAGTAAACCAGTTTAAATGGTGAACCATCTTATGCTGCTCCCCAAGCACCACTACTCATGGTAATCTAATCTGCTGAAATTAACCCACATGTCACAATTCCACAGACAATTAACCCTTGTATTTCAGTGAGTTGTGCAAATCAAATCTCACCCACATTTACCATAATCTTCTGCATGCTATGTAGATTGCTTCAGTATTCATAATTGCTCATAATGACTGGTTTTTTACATGATTTCTTCCAACACTCAAACAATGCCTAGGTAAAATTCAGAGGAAAACAGAAACAACAAAACCATTCTATTACCTCAACAACTCACAATGTCATCTAGAAAACACCAGTTCTCTTTATTATTACAATATGAATCTGAATCAGTGAAGCCAGACTATGTTGTCTCTATCATCTGCTACAGAGGTCCCAAAGTCTATTCCTTTATGGCTGTTATTTACCCTCAGTAATGGCCCTCTGACCTCACTCCTTAGCCTCCCAGTCCGTATCACACTGTAAGGTACCCATCAGGACAGGGGCCTCTTACACCTCAGAGGACATGTCCCACTGTGGGGTGCCATGCAGGGACTAAAGAGGTGTTCAAAACTGGAGCTAGTACATACCTCATTCCTACACTCAAAGGCAGTGTGGCTACACTGCAAGAGTAAGGACAAGTATTATTCTAAAGAGAGCTCACTAACCTGGGAGCTGGAGGCAAGAACAGAAATCGGACACCTTCTTGAGATACAAGTAGGCTTTGCAGTGGTTTTGTGTACTCTCTTACCTAGGGATTTTCCTTTAAAACACTGGATACCTTATGTTACTTCTATCCAGATCAGCAATGTAAGTACACAGAGGAAGCAGATTGTTTCTTGATTCAGAAAGACAGACTAGGATGTAGGGATGTTTTCTTCGTGCAGTGTTACACAGCTGAGAGCTACTTTGGGAGTTTGTCTGACACTACTTGTGCTCCATGGTTTATTAAGTGGCAGTTTCATAACATTAGAATGGAACAAAAGAGAGGCTGTTAAACTTCTTGAAAACTAATTCAACTTTCATAGGACTTAGCTGATTAAAGATTCACTGCCCTGTACCTACAACTCATGAAGGGCTTGTCTTTGCCCACAACAGTATGAAATAAGAGGAAAGTGGAATTCTTCCAGAGCAAAGTGGAAAGCAGTCTGTGACACGTCTCTGTGGTCCCTCAACTCTCTAGTCTGGAGAAATACAGTAATTGTATTTATATTCATTAAAATCTGAGGGGAAAAGGAAAAAAAAATCTTCCCTGAATAGCTCATGTTTTGTCCTCTGGTGAGTTTTCCCAGCTCTGGGCTGAGTTTGCAGAATCAGTGGAGGGAGAATTCCTTAGCAGAGAGATAATGGAGAGAAAATAGAGGGCAGAACAACGCATCAAACAGGAAGGATCTAAGGAACAAGGCTGAAAGACATCTTTTACAGTATACAATGGAATTAGTATTTATTTGGTGGGCTACAGACATTCTGATGAACTGCATTCTGGATGCCCATAGAGCACCCCAGAAGAGGGGTGGGATGAGGGAATCTCCTTCAGGATCTGAGTGATTCTCAAGTATTGATTTTACACAGATGTAGACACAAAATTGACAGTCATTATACACAGATGAAGATTTTATGGTGTATGCATGAGCTCTGTGACACTTTCAAGACTGTGGACTCCTGAAATAGCTCACAACATAAAAACAGCTTTCAGAATTGCCACAAACCCTGTGGTAAAAATCCCCTAACTCAGTTTCCTCTGCATGTTGCACAGAAGTGACTTGTTTTGAACATCTCATATTCAAAAACTGAATTTCTTTAGTGGTAAAAGGACACACAGATTACAGGGCAACAACTGTTTCTTGATTAAATAAATGAAGCTCATAGAATCAGGGGTTTAGTAGCTAGCTTCAAAACTGTATGTAATACCTACCAGATTGTTATTTACAGAGAATAAAATGCATATGCAGACTAAAAATGCTCATTTGCAAACTTGAAGGAGTACCCACAGTAACTGGTTGCACTACACTGCAGTGACAACACTGTAATTCAGTCAAAGAAACACAGTTAACTAAAGTGTAATGTAGACTAAGATAACATCCACTGGCAACAGTAAATTTAGATTGCAGCAGTTGCCAGAAGCAAATTGAGGAATCCCTTACATTATAGCTTACAGAGGCTCTAATGCACTTCTGTGATGCATACTTGAAGATGGATGGAGAAAAATAAATAATAAAACAAAATAATTTTGACAACCACTTTTTGTATCACACTTTCACAGCCTGATAAAATATCTAATTCTGCCACAATTTCAAGCGAGTTCAGAGTCATCATTAATTGACAGCAAAAAATCAGAAGGGTGTTTAAAATACAAAGTTATCGGCATATTCCAAATATTTTTAGTGTCGATTATTTGAAGATCACAGGATAATGGCTGTGTAAGTCCCCTGATGGTTGTTCCATCTGACAGAGCAGCCAGACGCTTTGTCACACAGCTCAGATTCACGCTGTATTATCAACACATTGGAATAGCAAATATTTTAAACTAGTCTGAATACTCTGATGTGCAGGTTCCTTCCTCACTGTCTATTCATAGCCATTCTTTCAGTTTAGAAGCATTTACAGTTTTGCAGTATCCAGGGATTTTAATTTGTTTTTCTCAGAGCTTTAAGAAATCTCTCTCTGCAGGCAACAGAGGATTGCAAACACAGGCATACAGAAATGCTTCAGAAAACTGGGAAGCTTAGTTGCCTGCACTGCGTTTAGCCTGAGATGGAGATGATAAAGTCTAATTTTAGCAATTACCAAGCTAAAAGCAAGCAGTAATGGGACAAGAAATAGACCCAATGCAACAACATTTTTATCTATTCTTTTTACCCAGGTATTATCACTTTCCAGTCACACTACATTAAATATTAAACTTCAATACTGAGCTGACTTTCCAGGTCTCAGTCAGCAAAATTACATTAAAACTGCTTCTGTCTTTTAATCAAAAAGACACATTCAGTTGCTCCTCTTTCATGAGGATCAGTTACTTAATTCTTCTGTTACATATTTTCCTGCCAAATCCTTATAGCACACTTTTTCTTTAATTCACTGTTATTTGTTCTCCCCAAAAACCCAAAGCCAGGATCAAGTGAAGCTTTTTTTCATACTCGTTACTGCACAGATCATGACTTTGAAGGTGTAACAGTGGAGCTTACACCACAGTAATCTTACCCAGAACTTACATGGAAGGAATTACAGCCTAACTACATGCTCCAGTTTTCTAATTCTGATCTAACATACCAAGTGCTACAGTTACTACGTTCAGGCATCAAACTCAAAGCACAACAACCAGAAATATCATAAGTATTAAGTCTCAGTCTATGAGATAGGAAATAAGGAGAAATATGCAGCAGTACAAACACAGAGAAATTACACACAGCTGAGGAAGACCTTTCAGAGCCCTTTAATTGTCCTTACTGCAGTTTTAATCTGAAATTAAACCAAAGAAATAAAAAAACATTACAAAGCACAAGGAAACAATAAGATAACAGTGGTCAGAGTGATGGTATGCAGTCTCAGAATACAAGCCACCAGAACATTGGCATGGCTTCTTTTGAATATAACAGCAGAGAAGAGTTACAGGAAAGGATTTGAAAGAAGATAATTACATTAGTTTGCAGATATTTAGAAAGACCATGGCAGAAAGAGTTTTTTTAATTTTTTTTAATAAGTGGATGATGAGAGCAGCCCTGAGAAGGACTTGGGGGTGGTGGTCGATGAGAAAATGAACATGAGGCGACAGTGTGCACTTGCAGCCCAGAAACCCACCATATCCCAGCTGCATCAAAAGAAGAGTGACCAGCAGGTAGAAGGAGGTGATTCTGCCCTTCTGCTGTGCTCTCATGAGACCTCACTTGGAGTATTGTGTGCAGTTCTGGTGTCCTCAACATAAAAAGGACATGGAACTGTTGG
>JBCJKH010012257.1:0-10421 GCA_039877255.1 Loriculus beryllinus
GAATCGTTAGGGTTGGAAAGGACCTTAAGATCATCCAGTTCCAACCCCCCTGCCATAAGCAGGGACACCTCACACTAGCCATGGTACCCAAGGCTTTGTCCAACCTGGCCTTGAGCACTGCCAGGGATGGAGCATTCACAACTTCCCTGGGCAGCCCATTCCAGTGCCTCACCACCCTCACAGTAAAGAATGGGAAATTGATATTAAACATGTGTAAAACCTGTCACCGACTAACCACTATGCAGTTGTGATTGTAATGTCAGGCAGCTTTTTACTTTCCTCCTAAAAGTTACAGACAGTAAAACAAGGGCCAATAGCCACATCCTGCTTGGTAGGTCCAGGTCAGAAATCGGGAACACGCTTTACTCCAGGAAGTCAGGACAGCCCTGGCACAGTCTGACCAGGAAGGTGCTGGAATCTCCATCCTTGGGACATCTCAGAACCTGGCTAGACAAAGCTGTGGCTGGCCTGATCTCTTGTTAGCAGCAATCATGCTCAGAGTGAGTTGCTGGGTTGGAGACTTCCAGGGGTCAATTCCAACCAATCTTTCTCAGGAGAATGCCCAAAGCAGCTCTGGTTGTGCTCTCAGCTACTGCAATGGGATTGCTCTGCAGCAAGAAATACAGTTCTCAGCATAACAGAGAATAAAAGAGAAGGTAGAAGTGGGATTTCTGTGTTCTGATCCTTGCTTTAGGGAGCACTTACTCAAGCTGTGTTAGACAAGAAAGCTCCTCAACAGAGCAGTCCTAAATCCAACTGATTTTGAAGTTCGGTTTTCTGGCAACTAAGTTCTGTCCAGCCTCTAGCTCACCATCACCACTTCCCTCTCCAGGGAGAAGAAAACTAACTCTATCCCAGCCAGTACACAACAGACAGGCAGTTAGGTTTAAGAAAGTCATCCCAAGAAGCAGCTGAGCCTGCTCCTCTATGCTCATTGCTGGGAGGTGATGATCAGAGGATACGGGCTCAGAATAAATTTAACTGCTGGGGTTATCTGGCTTTGAAATAGTATCAAGGCAGATCCCAAAATATAATAGAAAAGAGCAGGGATTTAAAATTACATTAAAGGAATAATATATGTGTATGTCTGTCTATTATTAACATATAAATCTAAAGTGACCTCTCTTTCTGCCAACTTCAATTAGAGGGATATTTGAATAAAAATTGATCCTTTCTGCCACTTTATGTCTACCTCAAAATGGTTTGTAGTAGGAAATGCTACCTTTCTTGTTCCAGAATATCCAGGGGCAAAAATGACACTAATTACAATGAGAAACGAAGGGGCAAAACCAACCAACTGCATGAGAATATAAGGTATTCTGGACACGCAGCGTAGTCCCACCTATCAAAATTGTGTTCATAATCATGTCCTCATGCATTGCTTTGATCATGCTATTTCCATCTCTTTGTTATCACCACATTTCAGATGTACTCTTTTTTTTTTTTTGCATTTAAGAAAAAACCTTATATCACACTCTTGAAATGCTTCATTTCTTTTCATTAGGTGAATGCTTTCTCCCCATGAGAATCAGCTGTTGGGAGTCTATTGCTATTTCTCTGCATCCCTGTTATAACCAGATCATCCTCCATAGAGAATTTGGAGCTTTCTAGAGATGCTCACCACATGATACGACTCTCTCACTGAAAAAAATGCGGGTAAAAATATGAGAAGGGAAAAAATAAAAGCAGCAACAGGCTCCATCTTTTATATAGATGGAGCTGTGCAGAATTCACTGCACAGATAAACAGTGTCCTGAGAGGTTGACACTGAAATCTTTTTTGTTTGCAGATAGACAGAAAGGAAGCTAAGCCCATCCACCCACAGTAATTCATTTACTGCATTTTTTCTGTCTCATCTTTCCTAATCCAGGAATTGGATTATACTTGAAGAAAGGGTCACAAAGGACACCCACACTTAAGCATGATATTAGAAACAGATTAAATAATTCTTACTGCAATGGAAAACAGCATTGGTCCTCGGATAATCCACCAGATTCCCATGTGTTCATTTGTTCCCCAGCAGCTGAAAAATAAAGTATAACCACATAATTTCCATAGAAAGCTTAGATAGCCTAAGTATATGTTTTAAAAGGAAGTTAACAAGGTTCAGCTTTTGCAGGTGGCATCCAGGAGAAATGGCATAAACTGGGAAGTTTCACCAACAACTGTAATTGGATTTATTCTGAAGATCTTCCCACCAGAATGTTGAGAGAGGTTTCCCTAGGCTGCAAACTTCAGTGATATCTGGCAAACTTACAGTCACCACAACTGTACATGGCAGCAACCTTTCATAATGGGATTTATCCTACTGAGATTTATCTATCTAAAATTGGAAACAGGTAGACTATGAATTACGGTCATGGTTCTTGACCTGGTAAAAAACATGCGTAGTTTCCTTGAAGCTGTCTCCTTTCCTCCTCCTCTAACCTGTTTGCCATATGCACATGTTCCTCCTTGCTAATTAACCTGAAACCCTGTAGGATCTTGGCTTGTCACTTACAGTTTATATTGTATCTAACTCTACGAGACTGTAATCATGATTAATAACTCTATTGATGCCCCAAAACACAACTCACTAAGAACCATTAATGACAAAAGGGGAACAAAAGAAATCATACATAAATACCAAAGTTTATGTGCTGCCATTAACAGTATCATTGAAGACTAGAAAACTGGAAAAATGATGCTTACTAGTGCAAGTTACTCCATTATTATTCATTATCCATTCCCTATTATTCATTCATACTGAATACATATCTGGTTTTAGTAAATACCACGTTTTAACATTATCCTCCATAACAATTTTTTATTTCCAAATGAGACTGAATACTAACTAATCTCAAAGTGTGGATGGTCTCCAAGGAAAGCACTGGTCTCCTTTTCTTACTAACAGGATGCTCTCCATTAAGGTTACATTTGTGCTGACAATTTCCTTCATGTAAGTGGATGAACACTGGATGCTACAGCTTTCATTTCAGGTACAGTGAGTGTTCATTCTACTTCCCGATTTATGCATATGTAAATCTGAGAGTTCCTAGAAGTATTTTTATATAAAATACTAAAGTTAACCTAGAAAATGTGACAACTATTAATAGGTTCTGTATAATTTTAACATAATCTAGTAGTCCTTACTTGTGTCAATTACTGTGAGGGGCTTCCAGAAAAATGAAGCCAAAAGAAAGCCAATATTCTAAGGCACATTTTATTTAGTAACCTACCCTGTGTTCTCCAGTTTTGACCTGCTTATTCCCCAAGGGCCCACAAACAGGATAGGAACAACTGAAAAGGAAAGGAGTCATTTACAGCCAAGCTTTCAGAATGTTTCATACAAAACACAGGTATGTTACAGTACTATGTGTTCAAAGACATATGCTTTCAGTCTTCTACTTAGAACCATATAAAAATCAACCTGACTTGGGGCTTCCCCCATTTGTAGATCAAATAAAAAAATGAGATTTCAGTGTATTGTTGAATCCTGCATTTTCAGGCTGAAATATATGTATATATAGAATATATATACATCTACATATACACATATACTGCCTGTTCAAATCTAAGTTCCTGACCCTGAGAATCCAAAACAATTTGCACTCAAGGCCTACACCTGAGGCACCAAGTGTTAACATTTTTATTTGTTGAACCTTAAAGAGTTTTCAGTGGAGGCATGAAAGCCTCTCTAGTTAATGAAAAGAACTAACAAAGACTTGCTATCCTGGCTTACCTTTCCTGGACCCCAAAAGGATAATCCATGGCCCCTATTGCTGCCCCCTCTCCCCCTCCCAGGAGATCATAAGACTGCAGACTGAACTCCCCCCCCAAGAAATAAAGATTACTGCACTATTCCAATCTATAAATACACAGGCACAAGCTTCAATGACAAGCACAAGGCATGAAAGCTATGAAAGGCAGACGCTTGCTTGGAAGGGGACCAGCAGGGAAATTATCATTATTTACGCTTTTGTGGTAGTGAGCAAGTTTCTTAACAGACTTGTCCTGCTGCAGTTTGAACAAGGAATCAAATGATTGGTCTCTATTTAACAAGCAACAACTGGATATAGAGAGGTGAGAAGAGAAATCAATGAGATAGCACTAACCAGGGTGAAAGACAGTGGTCTTGGTGTGTCAGCAGCTTGTATGCTAGTACAGGCATATTACTATAGCAGAAGGGATCTTTAAAGAGGAATGCAAGAGGGAACAGAGAAATTGAGTTCTTTTCTTTCTTCAGTACAAGCTATCTGCCACTGACTCAAAACAGTACCACAGAAACAAGAACTTGGAAATTGTCATGTACTTACCCCACCCTATCACAATATAGGTCTGTAGCAGTCGCCTTTCAGAGAGTACTACAGTTATCAATAACGTATGCAGATAAATTCCTTCTACTAACAGCCAAAAATAATTTGCCCCAACAAAGTAATGCATGAAAAACTGGGCAGTCCTGCAAATTATTACAATCTGTGGAAATGAGAGACCAGGAATCATTGTTAATATACAAAAGCTCTGACAACTCCTGGGTTTCTTTTGTTACTTTAACAATCACTTTAATGCTACCAGTGGTTGTGCTACAGCTGTGGCTTGGTCACGTTTCTCAAGGCTATCCTTGCTGCTTGGGAGAGGCTGGAGTGCAACAGTTTAAAGGCTTCTTTCTACATTATCAGGGAGTTTGAGTAGAGGTGACAAGTAGGAGAGAGTGGCCATGTAGGTTGGGGGATGTGTTCTTTGATATGCTCTTTCTATCAGAATTTATGCTAATGAGCTATTAAATTAATAGCCCCCATTAACACCTTGCAGGTAGTTTGTCTTGACATGAGCAAACCATATTAATACAATATCACACAATTATGAGTTCTCCTTCTTTAAGATAAATCATAGTGCAAATGAGAGTTGCTGTTATTCCATTCTGTAAATAATCGTGAGGAATTAGAATGTTTTCCTAGTCCAGAAAAGCCTTTAAACTATTTTTGTCTCTCAGTGCTCTTCCACAGCAAATACATTGTTTGATAACACTGTCTTAAAAGCAAGATTTGTGTGCATTGCTTTGTGCGCCTTGCTTTGTGCTATGGATACCAAAAGTGAATAAATATGGTGGTGTATATGTGTCAAATAAATGTATAGATTTCTTCCTATAAAATACCAGTGTAAGTAGTTTTGGTTAATTGCGTGCTTCTAACTATTAATATTAATAACAAATTAATAACTATTAACTTGTTATTACTATACAAGGATTCATATAAAAATCAATCCATTACAATTTATCAAATACGATTTTTTTTCTTGATTACCGTAAGTTGCATCAGGGAAATTTCACCATTCAAAGCTTGCTCCCATATAGAATGTTTGTCCAAAACTAACTGTCATGACTACTAGCAGTGAATGTTTACTATTAGCACCAAACTACCAAATTACCTCTGGACTGAGGTATAATATCCATCCAGTTTCATCATTTGGTCTTTTGGAGTAAATATTGTAGTATACAGTGTCTTTTATAAGAACTGCCGTGGCACGTAAGATAAAAGATGCAAATAAATTCATATGGATGTAGTTTCTTGTGCAGTGGAGTTTTCTGTGGGAGAAAAGATGAAGTAAGCATCCTCTGAAATTATTTAAGTTGCAGAAATAAAGAAGTACAGTTGTATTCATATTGTTGCCATCAATGGATTTTGCTTAAGAATTGCTTTTATAATGCTTATTAGGAAAATACAAGTTATTTCCATAGGCAGTTATGCAATAAATTCAATTACATGAAAAAAGGAATGTGCATACTGGGGGTCTGTACTTTTAAAATGCAGGTAAATTTGTACTAACCTGAGTAAAGAAAGTATAAGGAGAGCCAATACAAGTGAGATGAGGGAAAAATAATATCCTATAGTGTACAACAGCTGTAATGTGGTAAGTAATTTATGTTCTTCTTCCTAGGAGCAAAGGAGAAAAATGTGTTATGCAGTCAGGTGGGCAGAGCATGAACGCAGCTCAGCAAATTGAGTCCAACTTCTTTGTGTTGCAAGGCAGCCAGGGCAGGTTTCTGCTGCCTGCACTGCCCTGTGAAATCACTGCAGGACAGAGGCACTTGCAGGCAGCCTTAGTTTCCTTTTAAATGCAAAGGCACTCATGGTCTCACTTCCAGATTGCTCCTGCACAAGCACCACTCATCCTCTGATTATAGCTGATCATTGCCATGACTACATGCACTAAATGGATCCCGATGGCTCAATAATTGCAGAGGTCAACTCACTTTAACTTTTACACGCAAGTGTGTAACCTAGGGGCACACATACAGAGCAGTTGTACGATTTTGAGAGGCAGCTGTGTCTAGAGTCATTGAAATAGCCTGGCTTTTGTCATGAGTTCAAAGAAAAAATAAAACTTAATTGTTAAATTAATAGTTGTCCAGAACAGCTTTGAATGACAAATTAAGGACTCCAAGGAGGAAGGGGGCCACTTACTTTCCACTTGGCTTTATTTAATGTTTCTTCTTGCTAAGTTTTTCCATTTAGCTGCTTATGTCTACCTCTTATCTCTTCATATTGATTTTCTAGGTCAAGAAAAGCTTCTCTGCAGAGGGGACGTAGAGATACAGGATATGTGACTTCCTTAATCCATATCTGGCCTGCAAAGATTTTTTTGGAACCCTTGTCTTTTCCTCAGTGATGTTGCTGTTCTCCTTGTGAATTGTCTCACTGCTCAGTGCAGGGATTTTAGTTCTGTCTTCCTGCCAGTAGCTGTCTGTAATCAAATATAACCTGTACTACAAGTACTGTAACCAAGTACTACCTGATGCTACAAGTACTGCCTGCATAGCAAGGGTGAGCTGTGTCTACTGGCAGAAACTCTCCGAGACAGTGAAAGCACCCAGGGAGAGCAGTGTGGATGCAGGAGATTCCCATAGCACAGTCATTAGTCACTGCTCCATAAAATCAGTCAAACAGGCATCAACTCAATAAAAAGCATGAGTTATCATCTTGGCTGTGACAATTCTGCAACACCAAAGCAAATGAAGTCGAGATGATTCCTCCCATGTGTGCAGATACCAGCTCAGAGTTGTTTTTAAGATCCCGGGGCTTCCCCCTAAATATAACAAGCAGGTACAAGACCACATGTATTGTTGGAGGAGAGCTGGTTAAAACTTTCAGCTTAATTGTCTGCTGCCACACAAGATGAATTAATGTGTCTCCTACCCACAAACTCACGATCCAGAATGGTCAACAAACCATGGAAAACTCTCAGGAATATTTATTGGACTTGTATAAATAAACTGCAAGCCTAGAAGTTCATGTACTCACTATATAAAGAGGTTAGGAAAACCTTAGTAGTACATGAAGGCCCTGAACTAATAGCATTTAGCAAAGTACTTAATAAAATAATGTTACTTAATGAAGTAATAGTGGCAATAGTGTTCACCCAATGAAGTACATTGGAAGCTGCAGGGAATGCACTTGTCTGGCCTTAGCAAACCACAGCAATGTGCGGCTGATGCTGTGATGTTTTGAATTTAAGTTATTTGCTTGTCAAGTAGCCCCTTTCTTAGTTTTATTAGGAGAAATTCAGCACATTTGGATACTGGTCTCTCAAGATAAAATTAACTGTGGAATCTAAAGCAGAAATCCCCCTCCTTAATCTTTCCTCCTCCGCTTCTTCTAAATAAAATAACAGGTTTCCATTTGGTTATCTAAATGCAATCTGAGCATCTTTTGCAGGTATTCAGTGGAAACCTTTTATCAGTTAATCAAGAAGGGATTCAGAAGATTGAAGTATTAAACCATCAAATAAAACATACTTACGTTGGTTTGGAAATGATTTTTCTCAGAACATTCTGAACTATCACGCCAAATGTCTGTGGAGTTTTCCTTTGTTTGCCAAGTGCCTCCATCCAAGCAGACTCTGTATGCATTTCCTACACTTCCTGAAAGTAAACAAAGGTTTAGCCTGAAAGGTCAAAAGAAAGATTTTACTTTCATACACTTTTTAAAGATTTCTCTCTTACACCACAGCTATAAGCACCACCCTACCCCCCCCCCCCAAAAAAAAGAATAAAACCCACTTTTCTTTTGTCTTTGCAATACGTTTTTCCATATTTACATAGGACAAAGTAGGAGCATAAAATAGCAGAAACAAGTTCCCACAATGTACCTGCTGTTTATAAAAAAAACATAGTTACTGCATCCAGAAGAAAAGCCTGTATCTCACTAGATTCCCTCATTAAGCTCCTAAGTTCCATCAGGTGTGGGTAGCACATTGCCTGAGTTGTGCAGTCCAAATTGTAGGAGAAAAACTACGGTTTGATTAGGGAATGATTTTTCTTTCTCTAAGACACCTGTGCCTGGTGTTTTATTGATGTGCTTTGTGGCCTGATCAGCAGGTGGTGTGAGGCTTTCTTGGTTTTCACTGCATTGCACTCACTTATACTAATTAAGAACTTGCCCATACCATCGGAAGGATGGGGTGTGGATCCTGTTGATGGTTTGATGTTTCCTCAACATCTGCCTTTCATTTCTCATCAGAGCTGAGCTTTTTCATCTCACCTTTTTCATCAAGGTTGTAGTAGCAGCTGACCTGTTTTATTTGGCTCAGGGTAACTGGGCCTGAGGGAGCTGCTTTGGATGATGTATATATAGTTTGCTGTGATGGAGCAGGAGTTCTGTGTGGAGACTAGAAATGGGACTAGCAATAGAAATGGGGACCACAGTTCCTCAAAACCTCTAGGACAGACAGCTGGGCTGTCTCTAGTGCCTCTTCTCCTAAGGTGCTGTGGCATGGACGATAATGCTAGGTGACGTGGTAGCACAGCAGCCCAGTTGTGTTCCCCATTGTGAACATAATTATAAGGTTTGTAACTTGATGCAATGTCTTACGTGTTCCTTTTGTAGAAATGTAGCCAGAAGAAAGAAGCAAAGAGTCTGTTACATGGAGGGAAGGAAGTTGCTTTCATTTTATTATGAAGAGCTGAATTTGTTCTGTTTGGCAGAAGCAGTTGCTTGGGAGGTTAGGTAGAAGCTGGGTCTCTTTCTGTTTAGCAGCAAAAACAAGGACAAATTATGATACTACAGAACCAATCATGCTTGGACTGGGCTGGAGAAAGCTAGGATAAGCAGCCTGTAGTAGTCTCCCATAAACTAAAGGACACAGACACAAGTTGTTCTTCCAAGTGATATCAGAAATGCAGTTAAGAAAACCACAGAAAGGCTGTAGCAGGATTCAGAAGTGCTTGGCTGCAGAGGTAAGCAATGTTCTTTCATTTCTTTATAATAAAGGGAATGTTGTTTGATTTTAGTTTTGCTCCTGCAGATGTTGCTTGTTTTCCCTTCCTAAGAGCCTTCCTGCTCCGCTCCCCCCAGGAAAAGGCTGCTTGGAAAGCTTGCTTTATCACCACACCACTTCCCGGTGTGTCCTACTGGAGGGCTGACTGCTTGGGCTGCTGCTTTGGTTGGGTATTCCAGTTTTTTGGGAGAGTTTCATATTTGAGGTCAGTGGGGACCCCAGAAGCTGTATCTAAAAAGCTGAACCCCCAGGCTGTTACTGCCAGTAAAGGTCTGGCAGTACTGTTCCATGATCTTGGAAATGTTGCTTTAGAGCAGACAACATGGAGCTGTAACAAACAGAGATGGAGGAAAAAGAGTACGTAATTAAACATCAACAGCAATTTTGTGCCTCAGCTCAGAAAAGAGGTGGAAAAGACATGAGACAAGAAAGACCTTGGACACTTCGAAGGACACTGGGACAAGAGACACAAGCACCATCTGTCCTTCAGCTGGATTCCTGGCATAAACTCGAAGAGAAGTTACCCCTTTCACATTACCATTTTCCAGCCACGGCAAATATGAAGGACAAGGAACAGAGACGTTTCCTGGGGGTGAGTAAGGCCAACAGACAAATTGATCAAATGTCCCATTACAATGTATTCCTGGGGAGAGAAGCAAATAGAGGTTTTATATGAAGTTGTTCAGACAACGGACTGTCATGAAAACCATTGTGTACTGGTTTAGGTAACCTGCAAGATCCTCCAGGGTATTTACAAGCTATAGCAGATACACTTTGTGTATTCACTGTGCGATGCTCAGAGTGGCTGCTGCCATTCTTCCCCGGATCTACACAACAGCAGCATCTTTTACACACTTCCTTATGAGATAAGGGTACTGCTCAAAGTCATCCTGAGGCCTCTTGTCCAAATATAACACACAACTTTAAGCTGTGCTTTTTTTGTATATGCCACAGACTTTCTGCTGATAAATGGAAGATACTTCACCTTTCATGAGCGTGTGATACTGGTTCTCAGCTTAGACCACTGCCAGCATCTTAGAATCAGAAAATCCCAGACTGGTTTGGGTTCAAGGGACCTTAAAGCTCCTGCAGCTCCAACCCCTGCCACGGGATTGCAGGGACCCCTTCCACTGGAGCAGCTTGCTCCAAGCCCCTGTGTCCAACCT
>JBCJKH010012258.1:8159-32747 GCA_039877255.1 Loriculus beryllinus
GACTCCCTGCTTTTAGCTTCAAGCACTTTGGCCACGCCAAGGCTGCTTAAGTAAAAGCTTGCAGCTAAAGTCCAAAGTCACACTTGGTCCCCAGACCAGCTTGACTTTCAGGGAGTAAACTGGATGGCTCAAGTCCACACATGTGCAAGTTTCTGTTTTGCAAAGGTGTGCTGCTTGGCCACCTCTGATGAGCACAGAGTCTCAGGCCACTCAGTTCCTTTATTAAAAGCAAAAGCTTCTAGAAGAAACTCAAGCCATTTTCATAGCACAGACAAGCTATTTTAAACTCCAGCCACGACTTAGCAACTCTACAGAAGGGTTTCAAAGAAAACATTTCAGTAACTGTCAGTCATGACAGAGATTGGAGAGGAAAACAGTTTGACTCAAAACATCTGAAACCAAGGCTTTTAGAGGAAGCACCAAGTGCCCTAAAGCACCTCAGAGGAGTGCGAAGAAGGGACCATCACACACATTAGAGTAATTAGAAGCAGGGCAAGACACTGTTTCTGAAGCCCCAGTGATGCAATCCCTTCCATCTGGAAAAAGTTATTAGATTAAACACAGGAATTAAGTGCTCCGGAAAGCTGGGATGTTGTGTTTGGAATAATCTGGGGAATTTCACTTGATCCTGTGAAACTTACAGAGGGTCCAGAGAAGCAGGCATTCCAGCAGTAAGGGTGATGGTAGCTCACCTGCCAGAAAGGCTACCACTGCTCTAGCTCTCGCTCTAGCAGGTAAGGTGGAACAGGATCACTTAATATCACTAACTCCAGTCTTACCCCAGCTGTGTAACAGAGCAACAGGAAACTCCTCCGTTCTGTTTGAGCAGAGGCCTGCCAGACACAATGGGATGCTCACTATTATGCCAGCCAGCACTGTCACCTCTCCAGCTTAGCTCTAACAAGAAAATGCTCTGTGCAAAGGACACAAATTTCACACAGGAAAAGCAGCTGAGAAGGTGACAACTGTGGAGATACAAGGGGCTGCAAATCCAGACAGGTAGCATAAAGTAAGGCTTTGAAGAGCTGACAGCGCAGTATGGAGATACTGGCTGCTGCAAGACACCACTCCCAAATATATCCAAGGGACTAAATTCAGACCATAATCTGGTTTAAACTGCAGTTGTTAACTAGAAGCAGCTTCCAGCCATCATCCAATTAAGAAACAATAAAAACTGTCATAAAAATCCTGCTGTGGCATTTCAGGAAGGCTTCCCAGGCCTTACTGCATCCAAGACCACCAATCTTTCCTGCAGTCAGAGACCAGCATCACATCCCTGCATTATGCTTATTCACCTACTCTGAAGGCTCAGTGTCATGGACAATGCTCTCCCTTATTATTCTGGCTCAATTCCCAGCCCCTCCAGGGAAAATCAAGTTAAAGGCAGTGTTCTGCATCCTACTGCAGCACTGCTCTGAGTTTCAGGAAAAAAAAAAAAAAAGCCAAATTAAAACAACCAAACATATTCCTAATTAATTCCAAAAAGATCAGCAGAAACACTTGCTCCTTGATGATACTGGCAAAGGGAGACCTGGCTCATCTTGCAGCTCTGCTCCCAGCCATAGAAAGCTGCAGCCCCAGGAGCCAAGCATACATATTCCTGGCACGTGGCTTTTTTATTCCTGTTCACAAAGGAGAGGATGCAATACTGCAGTTAACACAGTCTGTGGGCTACATCAGGACAGAACCCGAAGCACCAGCCATCCATGTATCCGCCTGGGCAGCTGCAGGGTTATCATCCATCTGCAATGAAATCTTAGCTGCTTCCAGTCTGCACAGGTCTGAGTAACCACTACACTGTCTCACCTGAGGCCTTCTCCTTACAAGGTCAAACTCCTCACTTCGATATAACCAACAGTCCCAAACCACAGATATTCCAGATACCTGCTATGCATGCAGGGTCCTCCCTCTTGCTTGCAGCAAGCCAGCCTCTGTTTGCCTTATTTCCCTGCTCAGGAGGTAGCATGAGTGCAGCATGCTTTGAGAAAAAAATGGAACCAATAAAATACAGTTGCTCCAATTCCCACCTATTTCTATGACTCTAAAATCAGGAGTAGCTGTCTGCATACTGCTATTGCTTCCCCAAATGGTGCTTCCTTTGGCAACTCCAAATCAGAGGTTCACCTGTCCCATTCCTACTACTGCTTTCCATCAGCTTGATACACCATGCCACCTCCCATGGCTGTCATCGTCCAGTACCTATTCATAAGGAAGTCAACTTCAAGCAAAAAAGGGCCATCTTGCTCTGCTCCAGTTCCTGCTACAGCTTTAACATGAAGAGGACAGACTGCAAAGTCCTCATGTTCCTGGGCTCCAAACACAGGATGCACAACAAGGAAGACCCCGCAATACTGTGAACCAGCACCCTGCTCCAGGCCCTCAATGCTGAGAGGTAATTCAGACAAATTTGTATTGTTGCACTCAGGATATACAAATTAGACCTAGTGTCTAACTTATCTGTTCCCCCCAACAACTCAGGATTAGAGGTCTCCTTCCACGATGCAGAGCTGGCACCAAGAACAATTGTAGAGGGATTATACAGCAGTTTTCCTAATGGGCTTTCCAGTTCCCAGATCCTAGAGTCACCTGGCCTATTTGTGCTCCAGTTCCCCACAGCTGGCTGCCCAGAGACAAGCCAAAAGAGCTCATATAGTTCTTCAGAAATGGCTGCAACTGCCTTAAGAACAAGCATCTCAGCAGCACTAGAAGGATCTTCACCTCAGACCCACAACACACTTCTACTCACTGCAAAGCAGCAAGTCTAGCAAGCACAACTGCCCCAAAGCCACATCCCACCTCACCTGCAGCGAGAAGGTCAGAGCAAGCTCCGTCTCCACATGTCCACTCGGGGGCAATACAATCTCGTGAGACCGCAGGATGCGCTTGGAGCCCTGTAGAGAAACAAGAGTCCATTGGGTGAATTCCTCAGAAGCCAGACCTTACATCCCACCCCAGCCCCAGTTACTGAAAACCAGGAAACGCTGTCAAGGACTACCACAGGGCAAGTGAACGGATGGGTCTGACCTTGCACTTCTGTGAAATATTAATGAGATGAAAGGGAGATATTTGCCTGCCAAAGATTTGGGCATATTTACTGTCCCCAACTGCAACAAAGCAGCTTTTGTTCCGCCAAACCCCAGCATTCAAAAGCTGTGAGTCAACCCCCACCCCTCAAGTTCAGGTCTCATAATTTTACTTCAGCCAATAGGTACAAGGCTCATCTTCTCCTGGGTTTGCAGGCTCCAGCATCATGCTTAAATCTCTGGCGCTAGCCATGACACACTGTTCTATTCTTTTGTGCACACACCCCTCCCCCTAGGGAAAGTGGAGATTTTTACCAGTTTAAACAACTGTATTAGAGGTTATAGAAGAAAAAAATCCACTAAACAGCAGAATTTGGAAACCTGATCATATTATAGGGCAACTCCAAATCAACACAGCATTTGGGCTGCTGTACACTAACTGAATTACTGGGCAACTTCACATGTGAGCATTTAATTTCAGGGACTGTTTCAGGGAAAACTAGCAGGAAAGCAAGACAGACTGCTGCCTAGCAAATTCTTCCGCACTGTTCTAACACAGTGGCAAGTTTCAGAGGTCCCTGGCTCAATGTTCTGCTGAGGCTGCAGATCTGACGTTGTCCAGACAGGCTGATCCCAAAAAACCAGAACTGTAACTCTCAAAAAAAGCAGCATCTGGGAAACCAACGAATAAAAGGGTAAACACTTTCCCAGCTACCTCCAAAGGAAAATCTGATCTGCCCATATCAGCCTCAAACAGCATCCTGAGATGAGAGAGAAGCAGAGACTTACTTAAATCCCTTTGTCCCCAGATGTGTTGCTCAGGCACCCAGAGCAAGCACTGGGATTTGCAGCAGTGCCTCAGCTGCTGTACAACACAGCATCAGCTTCTCTGTGGACTAGCTGAGGTGCCTAAGCTCCAGCAGATCAGAAGACAGACAGCAGAGCAGAGAAAGAAACAGAAGGGCTCCCCTCAGGCAGAGCAGCACGCGTGCAGTAAAGCACAGCTAGCCTCGCCACTAGCAACAGTGACATCTGCTCCATTGGTGCAAAGCTCCTCATAGCAGCAATCTTGCTTTACTTGTTATGCAACTTGAAATCTAATGAAATGCCAAATATAGTTGCTTTTAAAAGACTGCAGCAGATAAATAGAGCAACAGCTCAGGAAAACTGGCAACAGTTGACAGTTCTTTGAACATCACTGTTCAGGAGGCTGCAAGGAGACATGGGAAATGCAGGTAAGATGTTCTCATTAGGTCTGTATTCAGTCACCCGCTCTGGAAGGACTCTGGTGTCTGACACCTCTCTTGCAATTCCCCATACAAAGGCAGTGAGTCATCTGACAGAGATCATATATATACTCGATGATCCAGTATCACCAGGCTCAAACAATAGCCATGTCAGAAACCTGAGTGCTGCCAAATTAAGTGTCCCTGAAAGAGCTTGTCAGCATTATCATCATAACCTGCAAACTACAAAAGGACTTTCATTAACAGGGCTTCAAATTCACCTGTATCCAAGATAGCTGCAGTACTGCTTACCCACCATTAAATAGCACATCACAAAGAAATATGGGTGCACAAGGGACACCCAAGGTGAGGCACTCTCTAGGACAGTGGTCATTCCAGCCACTATTACCTCCAAGTCAACTGGACAGACACAGGAAGAGCAAAATAAGGATGTGAGCTGCAGCCTGGGACTTGGCAGACGAACACCCCAAACAGGACAAATCCTGCCTTCCAGTTCTTCAAAGATATGCCCTGGTATAGAGAGGATTGCAGAACTGCAAAGGTACCAGCATCTGAATTACTGCAGCAAGGCAGATCACAACATGAACCCAAAACAAAGTCCCATGTGTTAAAACTCCCTATGGACTTGCAAGTCGAAGACAAGCTTTCACCTGTAAGAAGTGTAAGCAGTCAGCAGTAACCTGGACAGGAAAAGGTTTTGCTCTAATAAAAGCTACTGAATTCTCCAACCCAAATCTGACATGCTCTGGATGTAGATAATTCACTGACAAGCCTCAGGCCCTTACAGTGATGCATCCAGCATCTCAGAGTACAACCATAAGGAAAGCTTTCAGCCCTGATAAGCAATATCTGACAGCCTGGAAACCCACAGCTGTGCTGCTTCTAGGATTCCCATGAATCCAGGTGTGTGAAACAATTCCCTGCTTTCTGCTCCCTGCTGTGGCTGTGTAAAGCCCTTCCAACAGAAGGACACATTTTTACCCCAGCTGGACAGCTCAAGGAGATGGGAAATGCCAGCTAAACCCTTAGCTGCATGTTCTTGCACCATAGACCCTTCATGATTTCACCTTCCAAGCTAGATTTTGTGTGCTTTGACACAACCAGCTTTCTGCAGGGATCTTCTTTGTTTTCGGTTTGGTTTCGGGTTTTTTTTATTTGAAAAGCATCTGCTTTTCAGTGTGATTAACTGTATTTTTCTACTTAAGAGATATCCTAGGCTTTTGCTCATTAAGTACTTCAGCATTTGCAGTGTTGGGGGCATGTGAGCTGAACTGATGTGACGCCAACTGTAGAATCAAGTCCCCTTCCTTTCTAACCTGCCTCCAGGCAATGTGACCTACATGTAGGCACCTAATTAAATGGCATAAATACATGCTGTAAAGTGGGTTATTTACCTAGGATGACAACTGTATTTTATAGAAACAAATTAAAATCTACAGGCACCCAACAAGTTCACTGACAAGCACCTGGCTACAAAATGACTTGGACTTGATAGCAGAGCTGCCCATCAGCAGAGGAAGGCCCACACTCCAGGACCCTCAAACCAGGACCAAGTTATCAAGATGTCCAGCCTTAAAGTGAGCCGAAGCATGTTAAATAGAGAACCAGGCTTGGAATTTAGTGACAGCTCAGGAAGAAGAGGTCACAAGCATATGATCTGTAAAGAGCATTTTTACATACAGATAAGCTCATGCTGAGCTCTCAGCGAACAATACTCTTTGCTTACAACAGTGAAATACAGTATGAACATGGGAGTATGGATGAGAAGAGATTCTCCACACAACCAGAATGCCCTGATGTACTTGGGAAGAAGCCTGCAGCTGCAATGGACCCTCACATTGAGGTGAAGCTCAGTTTAGGCATCTGCCAGTACTTTTAGCCAAACACGTTTAATTTTTAGAACTGAGCAGCAATTACCTGCATTTTGACAGCAATGACCCCAGAAATAAGCTCCTTATCCAATTCCTTTAAGACTACCAGTTTCTTTAATGTCAAGCTGCACAACCTGCAAACAGGAACAGAAGAGAAACAGTTACAATCATGCCTGAAAAAGGAAAAACTCTGAACAGCTTTTAGACACAGCAGTATCCCAGTTTGAGTGTGAACAGGCTCTGGACACAAGCCACACACTGATAGAGACATAAAGACAGCAGAAATATGTGAGGCCTTCCCTGGCTTTTCAGGCTGAATTCCTCCAACCTTTCACAAACACAAGGAGGTGGACAGGAGGTATGCCTCTCTGTTTGATGAAACCCACGGCCACATGAGAGTACCTCACAGTCACAGCAAAGATTTCCATCAACCACAGCTGGGAACTCTTGCTCTGAGTCAGATCAAAAGCTTTAGGGTCAGAAGAATTAAATTCTGGGAATATAAATGCACTGGGTCAGTCTAATTTTAAACTTATCTACAAAGCTTTCCTAGGTTGTTGGCTTTTTCAGTTTCAGACTCCTGGCTCTCAAAGATCTCATGCCCACCTCCTCTTGTCAACCCACATATTCTCCTCCTCACCTCCAGACAAAAGTGCTAGCAAGTGCCTCAAGCATCCCTAATGAGAAAGGAAAAAAAAAGAAAAGAAAAAGAAAGAGGGAAAGAACCCTCTGTGGCCTCTGGCCCTCAGGTTCACATGCCACACATATGCAAGTAAATCACATTCTTTACCCTGGCAATGCTACATTGTTCTGGTTAAAGCTGTCTGCACTTCTGCCTTCCAGCGCAGCAAGCTTGGAAGGGCATAAAGTCTGGACTAGGCACAGCTGAGTAAAGGCTCTGAGGCAATGGGACCATGGTACTGTCACAATCCCACAGAAGTTGCCACCAGCTGGTGTAATTAAGAAGGCATGCCTAGAAACAAACTTAAGGGAAGATAATCCTGAAGCAAAAACAGCTCAGCTTGAGCCAAGCAGAGGCCAGAAGAAGTTGCCAACTTGGCTCCAATGACTAGACGTCATCTGTCATGCTGGCCAAGAGCCAGTACTGCCTTTGTGTCAGGTCCCCATCCCATGGCATGGGCATCTTTGGCCTCTGCCATAGGATGTTAGCACACCTCAGCATGGCTTCTTGGAAATGCACTGCAGAGCTTTCTCCCAGATAAAGTGTTAACATCAGGGCTGTTCATGAAGGGGCCTGCAGGAGATGGGAAGAGGAGCCAACAGTGGATTTCGGTATATGCCCAGTGGCACAAGTGCCACTGACTGAAGTCTACGCTTAAACTGCAGGACCCTACACTGGTGTCAGGAACCCGACAAGTCACCACAGCGAGGGTGACTTGAACCTCCACCACCCTCTCCATCACAGAGGGAAGCTGAAATGTTGCTTTGTTGCAATGCCTGAAGGTAGCCACAATCAGTCTGAGTCAAAAACTGCAAGAGACACACAGATAAAGGCTCTTCCTGACAGGAGCAGCAGCAGATGTTGAAGCAAATGCTGCCTGCCTCATCCAGAAACACCAGTGGCTCTGCCCCAAACTCTGCCCTCTCGCACACGGTTGGGAAGAGGACATAGTAGGTCAGCTCTTACGGTCTTCATACAAGCAACTCTCCAAGCCTGCCCTTGCCAGGCTCTCCTCCACCCCAGCCCATGTTATCTGCTCTCTCTGCTCACTTGCAAGCACTGGTTCTTGCCATCAGCTCCCCCAAATAACCAAGAGATCCAAAGGCTCTCTCCATTGCATTTTTGCATCAGGAGATACGCAGCCAGAGATGCTACAGAAATTACAAGGAAGCTGGAAAACCTGGGTGTGCCTGGGCCTCCGTTCCCTCTGTCACACCACCAGCAGCTGTGCACAGTGTCATCAAGAGAAACGTGCTACAGAGCACAGCCTGGGATGCTGGGTGCCAGAGGAGGGTCAACAGAAGCAGGCAGGACTGTTTGGGAAGCCAAGCATGCTTTCACCCACAGCCACAACCTCCCCTAAGCGAAGCAGGCACCTGCAGAAGCAACAGGGCATGGGCCAGCGCGTTCAACTGCAAACATGTCCCTGTGAACTGGAAATCAAGTGAAGCTGCATCCCCTCAACCCAGAACACAGGAGAGGCTGACAGCTTTTCTCTCTGCAACATGAACAAAACAGCAAGCACAGACGCATGTGGCTGCTGCCATGAAGCAGCCAGGCCAGGATCTAGAGGAAAGAGGCTGTGATGCCATTTGTTTTCTTTATAACACTGTAGCTGGAGGACAATTGTGCTTGGCTTGCCAAAACCCACACTGCTTGGCTAGTCAGGTGCTGAGAGCAGAGGTAGGACAACACACTGGCATTGTCTTGGCAGACAGGCCAGCAACAATGGCCTTTTCTCTACAGCCCTGAGCTTGAGGATGAAAAAGGTACGGGAAGAAACAATGGTATTCTCAGCACACACAGCCGAGCACAAGGAGGCGTTCTGTTCTCTGCCAGGCGTTCCTTCAATTCATCATTTATGAGCTTTGATCAAGCCCTGTGGAGCACTTGCTGCTTGGAAGAAAAAAAATTAAAAAATTAAAAGTCTTCTTTACAGTGATGAGAAAAACAAAAGCAGTTAAAGAAAGACATGGGACGCATCTGCTTTCTTTATTCCACATTGCTCGGCTGCTGGTACTAAAAGGCACTTCACACACAAAACAATGAATGTTTATATTCTCCACTGGGGGTGGGGAAAAGGAATAAAAATCAGAGTTTAAACCCCACCAAATCACTCTTACCCTCAGCACATCTACTGTTCTGGGTCTTCAGTCTAAGTTTGTAGCTTACAAATCAAAGCAACCTTCAGGATACGTGGCAGAACGGGGCCATACCCTACTCAAATAATCATGAAAAGGGATCTTCTAAGCGTATCACTGCATCCAGAATCAGAGTGGTGCCCCTGCCACCAGCACAAGGATCCTGAACTGCTCGCACACACAGGTACAGGAGATTTGTCTGCCATAACTGCCTCTGATAACAGCAGCACCTCCTTCCATACCCTTCAATCTCTTGCCAAGGTTTTGCTGTACTTTCATCAGTTCTCAGGGATCAGGAAGGGGCCTTGTCTCACAAAATATTTCTATTTATGAGCCTGCTAAGATTAAACATTGGTAAGAAAAACAGGACAGACACAGGAGGATCTGGAAAGATCGGAAAAGAGAACATGGCTACATTTGGAAGTGTCTAATACTTATATGCAGGATCTCCATGAACACAGGGAAAATAACCTTAGCACACACATACACAAGGGGAACTGAGGAAGCCTCAAGTCCGGAGCTTAAAGAGCCTGCAGTATTTTAAGCAGTCTAAAAAAAAGCCTGGGACTTCAATACAGGAGGTGCAGACAAACCCTTTCTTTACATACTTGTTTCAGCAGTGACCCATGGCTGCACATGGGGACTTAAGCTAGCAGAAATGCTAAGTTAGAGGAAGCAGTGTTAAATAAGGGCAACAGAAATCTGAGAGCCACGATTTCTACCCGTTCTGAAGGTTCATAGTAGATGAACCCTGCTAGGGGGCACAGCTGAGTCCCACACAGCAGCAGGCAGTGCCTACCGTGGAACTTGCGTCCCCTCCAGTCACACATACCCATTCCTACGGTGAGGAGGCACAAGGTACTGGCCTGACCCCATTCTCAGGTTAACAAGTCATGAGACAGCTCAATGCATTCTACAAAAATAAAACTCTTCATCTTTTTACATCACTGCTGCAAGAACAGTTTTAAAGAGGAAAGCTGGACTCGACCCAATGTTTTCAACTCACCCTGCTAATGCAAATTGTGGTGAATAGCTTCATCACAAGCTCTTTGCTGAAAGAAACAATCTTATCTGCAAAGAAGATATCGTTTTGGTAACCAAGATCCAGAAAACATGCCCAGAACAACCAAATAAAGTGCTGCACTCTTTACGCACTGGATGTTGTGCTTTTGCATCCCTCTAAGTAGGAAGATAGGAAAATAAACCCCCTCCAAGGAGTCTGGCTCACCGAATTAAATGTCTCTGTCTCCACAGGGAGCACAGTAATTGCACTGAGACCTTGCTCACGCAGAGACAGTCACATCAACAGGAACGAAAAATTAAAAATTAAAGAACTGTGTTTTAATTAAGCCCCACAGAAGTTGAGAATAATAACAGATAATAACAGATGCATCCACAGCTAGAGGGGACTCCACGTGCAAGACAGGAGCTGGGGCAGGAAGACTCTACACCTCACTACACAGATACCTTTTGGCCAGGTTAAAAGCTGTGAAGAGATTGCTCCTAGAGAAAATGTTTCATGCCAGGAGCACTCTCCTCTGAGGTTTGTAAATCTCAGTCAGCTGATGGCTATAAGGAAGAAACTGATTTCTGTTTCGTCACTGGACAGTTTTTCCTCACCCAAATTACTTCAGCATTTCAGGACAGCTAGCAGGCTCCTACCCCTATGCTTTCAACATGAACTTTGAGTGTTTTGCTCTAAGCTGACACTTCATACCCAAGTCAGCCCCAAAATCATTTGGGAGCCACTTAAAGAAGTGAATGGAGAAACCTGCCTGCATACACGCTTGCCCAGACAAACAGAGCCATTCTGCACATAGCTACAGGGTGTCTGTGCAGGAGAGGCATTTTTCAGAGACAGCTGCTTAAGTAAGGGATGAACGCATGCAGCGCACAACCAACCAACTGTGCAAGCAGCTCCTTATGCCTGCTTCACACATGCCCAGGAAGAACAGAACACAAGGATGTACTCTGCTGCACTTACATGATAAAGGCAGGCCTCTGTGCTGGGCCAGGAGAGTTTGCTCAGAGAGAAAAGCTGTTCTCTAATGTCAACGAAGCATCAGAGCAGAGCCTCCCCACAAGAGTAGCAATGATAGAAGCTGCAGGAAGAGTGCTTCTTCACTTTCCAGAGCTTATAAGCTAATTCCCTCAAAATGGTCCCATCTTCAGGTAAACTCCAAGGCAGGAAAAAACTAAATGAGGAGGCAAAGGTGAAGCACCCCAATTTCTGTCATACCAGAAACAAATTCACTCACAAAGAAACATAATAGTCCTGTACTAATCTCTGCTTTCTTCTCCTTCCTTCACATTGACCAACAAGCTAAATGGCAACCTTCAGATAGCCATTCTGGCTACAGATCCATTCACATAAGCTTTAACAAGCCAGGGAACAATTGCAGAACAAGTGCTTTAATTCTTCTTTTTCTCAAGGGTCTCGAAATAATCCTCCCAGGTTTAATAGAGAGAATTAGGCTTTTAAGATTCTACAGACTAAGATCCATAGAAATGCTGCAGCAAGCAGGCCTTGTTCAGACAGGTAAGAGGATTGCAAGTTATTTTACACATCAGGCTCTACCCAGGACCTCAGGACACACATGCAGAGGCAGACACTATCCTTTTACAGCTGAAACACCATCCTGCTCACTTCAAATGTATTACAAACATTCCTCCTCCAAACTGAGCATGCAAAAGCAGTGGGGATTTCAAAATTTTGCCGACTTGCATCATTTTTAGAAGAGCCTAGAATTCTGCATGGGCACATTTGCTATTTGAGGAACAGCTGGCTCTGGAGGACTCACCCAAGGCAGGAAAGGATCAGGATACCTGCAAGCCAAATAACTTTGGCTCACAAAACATAAGAGTTTACATATTCCATTGGCACGTCTCATTTCTTAGCAGTTCAGTAGTCTAGAAAGGAAAGGGCACTACTGAGGCACAGCAATGCTGGTGAAACCCACAAGGGTTAAAGCTAAACCTTCACAGCTCCACATACTCTTCAGGTAGCCAAGCAAAACTTCTGTGCAAGCTGGCAGTTGTGTCACATCATGCTCTGACTACCTGGCCCAGACCTCACGCATTCCAAGTCACACTGGCAGGAAATGAGCCTGTCACCAGCCGCACACCTCCAGGTACATGCTCTGAACTGTGCTACCAAGAAACAGCAGCTTTCCGTCCCCTTAAGGGGTTGTTTCAGTGAAAACAGAAGCAGCTCCCTCCACAGGTCTGCCGGCCTCAGTCAGGATCTCAGTTCCTGCACACACTGCTTTACATTTAGCTTCTCACTAAAAAAAAAACACCAACAAAACCCAACAAACGATGAAACAGATTAGTTCTGTTTCTCAGACAGGCAATGGAGTACAAAAGAGGTAGGCAAAATCACCTATGTTTTCACACCATGCTGCCTGAAAAGCCAAGCACAGGAACAGGAAGAGCGGTAGGGTCTAACAAGCTGGCATGGAACACCCTTGGCACTGCAATACAGCCTCTCTCACACAGTCACACAGCACTGAAATGCCAGTCTCCTATCTGAGCACCCAACGAGAGCAGTCAAAGTAGCACATGTCAGAGAGGGGAAACCTTTAAGATGTGGGCTGGTTAAGCCATTTTTGTAGCTACAGCTTCATTTCTCAGCTAGCCAGCAGCAAAATAAAGGCATGAGCCACTAAACTTATATGAGACAGCCAGCATGCAGAGCAGCTCTCACCAAATGCCTTTCACATTGGCAAAGAAGCATATAAACAAATGAAACAAAAAGACTCTGGAAGGAGGAACACAAAAACAAATCAGAGGGGTAGGGGATGAAGAGGATAGACCTTTACAGCTGGAACAAATTGAGCAGTCCTCCCCTCCTTTATGCAACCTGTCCTCTCCTTGCTAGCCCCCTGCCCCAGACAGCAGCACTTGTCACACACCAGGATCAGCTATTCCAGGCATGCTACAGGAATGCTCTCCCTGCCTGCGAGGAACCATTTCCATCTGCCGCTGAACCCCTAGGGACTAGTGGAAGCTGCACAAAGTAGCCAGCAGATGAGGACCAGAGCTAGAGGGCTCCTGATTTGTCTGCAGCTTGCTGCAGAGCATAGAGCAGCACATTTCTGCCTTCATTTGTACCAGCATCCCCCTTCCAAGCTGACAGTGCTGCAGCCAGCTACAAAAACAAAGACAGCATCCAGCCTTCCAGCACACACCTGAGGAAATCCTTGCAGTGGTAGCTAGCTCTGCTACAGGCATCAGTCAGTGAAGTGAAAGGATTAAAGGAAATGTGTCAATGCACATATTTTCTCTAAGTTGTGCCTAGCCTGGGCAGTAACCCTCACTCTCTCCATTTCTCTCCTCCATCACATTCATGCTTCAATCCTGAGGCGCAGCATCCCTAAACACCAGCAGCAGCACCAGGTTGAGAGTGGTAACATCTCCACAGCAACTAAGGATGTCACAGCCTACATGTGACCAGCTCCTCTGTGACCATGCAACAAATGAGACCAGCTCCTCCAACAGCCTGCTTGTTCCTCCTCAATTCCCTTCAGAACGGACTGACGGCAAATCTTCCTTCCCCACTTCATGAAGAACGACGTTCTCCAAACAACTGCTTCCTCAGCAGCTCCCCTGCCCCATCCCAAGTGTGTATGCACTTAGCAGTGAGAAGTCGGTGTGCATCTCAGTGCAGGCAGATTCAGAGGGAGGTCCTGACCTGGCCTGTTAGCCATTTGGTACCCAGGGAGACACCACAGTCCCAGCACATATTATCCCTATGGCCTGCCAATCATTAGAGGCCAGGACTCGGCTCTAATCTATCCTGAGCTTCCCCGTTGTCCGTAAACCAGACATTAAAGGCACCCACCTAGAAGGGAAAAAAAACCCACCTATGCCAACAGCAGCCTCAACTTCAGGCTGATGTCAGAAGAGCTTGTAAAGAGGAGCTCAGTTCTGCTCAGGTTACCCATCACTGTGACATCCTCATCACAAGAAATCAGGACTAGGAAGCCTCCAGCTAAGAAAGCAGTCAAGAAGGAACAGATGGCTTCTTGGTGTACTTAAATCGGAGCTTGCTCTTAGGACATGAATGATTTGCCATCTCTCCCTTTTCCTCTACACTTTGAACAGCTTCCATGACACCTGATGCAGAGGCAAGCTCAACAGCCTACCACTCCAGATACCATACAGGCTTCAAATTACTTCTCACTCAACCATCTCCAAACGCTTCCCAGTTCACAAGCAAGTCAGACACGTGGTCCTCCCATTCAAAGCCAAGATCCTGATGGCACGTAATTCTTAAGACTTGGTGCTTGTCTGAAAGACAACCACCTGACACCACTCTGAATAAGAGACTTTGAGAACTGTTGCAGACGAATTCTTTTAAAAGGAATTTTTGGGGTGGGTTTGTGTGCTTGTTTTTAAGTTTGCTTTTCCCTTGCTGACCCATTTAGAACCAAGGCAGCAAAGCCAGGGCAGGTGTCCGGGCATTCCTAACAAACTGCCATTCTGTAACCTTGATTTAAAACAATTGCACCAAGTGCCAGATGAACAGGGTTTTGTTTGTGAAGTTTGCAATATGGCCCAAAATAAACAAGATGGGAGAACCACACAAGCATATTTTAGACCCCAAAATGGCTGCCTTTTTACTGAGAGCTCAGCATGTCCAGTAAGAGTAAAGGCAGAGCAGTCAGCAGCAGCAAAAAGCATTTGTGAACTTTGATGACACGTTTGGTACTAGCCAGCACAGCAATCAAATATGCAAAGCATCTTGCTGGCAGGCTTGCTTTTCAGACTAGAAGAACACTTCACAGATCCCAATGCCATTCTCACTGCTGCAAGTCGGCCAAATCCTGCCATTCTGGCCTTTCCAGATTGGCATATGCACCCCAAAACTTTACAGAACCAATGGCCTGTGCTCTTCATTTAATTGCCCCATGTTCAATGCCAGCTCCCTCCTCTGACTGCAGAGGTGAATGGGATGACAGTCAAAGTATCAGAATTCACTACATAAGTTAGAAACATTGGGGGTTTTTGCACAATTCTCATCATGCTTCAAATGCAGAACTATTTAGCAGCCCAAAGTACGTTTCCAGCACGCAGAGGATCTAAAAATACAACACTAGCAATCTGAACTACAGAAAAGGAGCAGCAAAGGGAAAGTTGCAAGTCCAAACCTCTATGAATTCACCAATAAGTCAGAAGAGAGGTTAGGAGAACCACCAACTCCATAAAGAGCAATTTCTGCAGCTGTACCACACACCCTGCGTAATGCTTGCAGCACCTCAGCTGTTTGGCACACAGCACTGAGCTGCTCTGAGTCCCACAGCACCACCTCATCTCTGCACAGGTACTTCCAACAGAGAACTGCAACAATGACAAACGATTTGCTCTCTGGCCACAGCTCAAAGGATGTTTCCAAATCAAGCACATTAAAACAGTTATAAAAGGAAGGTTCTTCTTTCCCAGAAGCATTTATTTAGATTTGAATGGTGCCAGTTTTTACAAGGCAACAACACACAGCTGACAAAGCAGCCTCCATCAGTGCTAAATATAATTCACAAAGAACCTCAGATCCTGCCACTACATCTGGGGAATTCTATTCAGCGTTAAACATGTTGGAAACACTGGCTTAACACCCCTCAAATTCGAACAAAACATCGAGGGTAAACCAGCTGGAACATAGTATCCCCTGCAGATGCATCTCCCCAGAAAGAAAGGGGCAAACTGGGAGGAACTTTGCAGTATTAACAGTAGTCAAAAAAAGCCTTAAAATGCAAATGCGCTCAGCACTCCTTGAAAGTAAAGAAATGCCTCTTGATGTCTTTGGCTAAAGTTCCATTGTGCTCCAACACCTAGTCCTTGCATTTCTCCCATCAAACATTCTAGGCAGAGCTTGCTTATTTGCACGCTGTCTGCTGGAGTGCTCCTAACAGCACAGAGAAGCCAAGAAAGAAATAATCAAAGAACACGAATAAGGGACTAGTGAGATTCTAAAAGCCAACTAGTTAATCACATTACCCAGGTTGATGCAAGCATGAGATGACTGCAGTGAAACTACCACCACTACTGGAAGGGGTAGAACTTCAGCATCAGCCAGAAGCAGTATTTCAACCTCCAAAACCAGCCATACTGGACTGAAAAGGCTTACAGAGAATGTGCCTGTCATCAAGCCTAACACAAGCTACCCTTCAAAGGCCTTGAAAACTACAGAATCCATCGGGAGTGCACCAATGAACAGAAACTGGGATCCCTTATCTTCAAGGCTGACTCGTGGAGGTTACTTTACTGTGAAGCAGCATTGACAAGGACTGCATGAAACATCTACCCCCCACTCTGAGGAGATGCCTGAACAGCAAGGAACCTGCACCACCAGGCTGTCCTTAGGGCCTGAGGAATGGCCAGGAGATGCATTTCCAGACTTTACAACAGGGCTACAGTAACACTGCTGATCCCCTCTCAGTAAGAGCAGCTTCCCTTAGGGAAACTCCCAATCCAGGTGATCTCAAAATGTCTCTCAGTAACACTTTAAAAATGCATCCTACCCCACAGTCTCTCTCTTCACATCTAAATATACTCTGTATGCTCTAGTTTAAAAAGCTGCTACTTGAAAAGAGAGCACTTGTTTGGAAATAACTCGCCACAAGGTTTTCTATTTGTTTTCTTTTCTGCAAAAACCCTTGTGACCAAGATTTCACTGCATTTCTCATGGAAGAGGAAGAAAACCTGGCAACTCAGACTTTGCTTACCCTCTTTTCTGAAAGCTTACATCATCTTTAAGTTCACTGGGATAAAAGGAACCACATTTTTTACTAAAGGAGCTCAGAAGAACCACCAGTGCTGAACAGTTGCACTGGAAGGCAGAACACAGTGATTTGCTCGGGAAGAACATCTGCATTTCCTTAATACTCTAAACCTCTTCAACAGCTGTCAAAAGTTGAGCTGGAAAGCAGAGATTCAATATTGTTTGAATAATACATTTCTTTAACATCACTGCTGATGATATTTCATTCCTTAAAGCAATAAGGTAGCGGCAAAGCAAAACAAATTCCTGAATTTGTTACTTCAATTTGCCAAGAATATTTATTATTATATCACAGTGACCTGTGTAAACTAGCAAAACAGAAGATGCTGGTCTTCACCACTCAGAACTTACGCCAGATCCCCCCATAAGATTTTTAATGCTGAATACAAGCAATAAACCAAAAAGTGATTTATAGCAATCATAATCCATTCAGTCCCCAGAACCTTTAATCAGGCCTATGAGTTCCCACTGAACCCAGATTTATCAAGATAAACTGCAGGTGCTCTACAAAATAAGCAGATGGAGGTAAATGAGGCATGAACAAGCAGGGACCGGATATGAGTTGGCTCTTCCTCAGCAGGGTATTAAGGTTCACTGCTGGGAGGGAATACCAAAAAGCCTATCCAGCATTTAGATAGTTACTCCATTTGTAAATAGGACCACACTATTAGATCACTCATAAAGACCAAACTCTACAGCCAGACCAGTCCTGGCTCCCTGAAAACATTCTCTTCTAATACCCCTGCCTGATACCATCAACTAACACTAACAAGACAGTGATGCTAAGACCATCATTCTGTGGTTTGTGCTCCCATTTATGGATGAAACAAAAAGCATCCCAAAACCAGGTGCATGTACTCAGATTATCAAAGAGCCTCACCTGTTTCTGTAACAGAAATGATCACAGTGGGGATGAGATAGAGACAGGTACCACAATGTTTTTTCAACCCTCAGGATGGAATTTATCTTTAATTTTATGTCTCCTCACTCAAAGGACCATATTCAACCTCTGTTTTTCATCATATGACTACAATACCAACTCCATTAAACTTTGTACTGGGGCTAGTTATACGTGAAATGTGTTTATGTACATTATATGTCTATACTGTAGCCTGAAACACACTAACACACAAATGATCTGCTAAAAACCACATTATCTAAAGCTGTTAAATGTTCACATCTGGAAGATTCAGCTGAGATTTAAAACAGTGATGCAAGAAACTCATTATATTATACCCCTTTCTCTCTGCCCATCTGTTACAGGGCAATACAAATCCACCATCGCTTATGCTATTTTCCTTTGGAGCCTGAGCACTTACACTGTAGCCATGATGAGAGAGGCCATCCCCACCTTTTCACATCTTACAAACAGTAGAATAATGCCTCCCATTTCAAGATTCTGCATGCAGCTTGCAAGAAGTCTCCCAGGCCATGGTTTAGTATGACAGGCAGTCCTAAGGCAGTCAAATCGTGCCTCTGAAGAAATCATATTTCCCTACAGCGAGAATAAGGAAAGCAGTCTTGAGGCTCCCACAGGCTTGGTGAGCTCAAGCTCTCTAGAGAGCCAGTGTAGATTTGCTACCACTCTCCAGGTGTTTATTTTGAGCCTTCATTTCCTTTGCTTCACTGTGTCAGCTCATCAGCTTACAGCAAGCACCTTGAAACTGGCTGAAGGGAAACACTGGAGCCAAGCAGAGTGCAGGCTGCAACTGTTTCACTGAGAGATTTTCATGTCACATATGAGAATTATGATCACACATAAATGTTCATGTAACTACAAATTACTAAGCCATTTCTCTGTTTTCACACCTGAATCAGCAAGAACACTCCAGAGAGACAGATGGCCCCCCATGACTGATACTCAGCAGGGTCTTCTGTTTGCAGGTGTACCATCTCGAACACAGATTAGATTCTACTCAGAGCAGGTCTTCTTGGAGAGCTGGTGGAGAATGTGAATTCACTCACAGGAGAAAAGCCCAGTGTTACTCATGCAATAGCTTGGAAGATTTGGTCATAATTTTGGAATCAAGATAGCCCAAGAGACTGTCAGCAGAAGCAGCAGCAGTCTGCTGAGAGAGGACAGAAAACAGAGAAATAAAAGCTAGAAAAAGAGCCTGAACTCACTGTTCAAGAGACAGGAACTGGGGGAGGCAACATGAACTGTTGAATTCTCCACCCTAAGCTACACCAAATTCTGTCTTTAAACTGGTACAAGCCTTCTGTGATGCCCTGGAAGTTAATAAATCTATTTCAACTTACCTATAAACAGGTGTTGGCTCTTCATATGTCTGTGATTCAGTCAGCCTCATACCAAATCCTGGCAGCACTGGGCCATAGTTACTGCATCAAAACACTACATGTCTGCAGCTTCCAGCTGCTAGGCTTTATTATGCACCATAAAAGCAAGAGATCACAAAAGCATTGAGTCTGATGGATCCAAAGAGGAAAGAAAGTTGCAAAATTTCTCCATTCAGTGGGAAGATAGAGGAGAGATGCAGCATGCAAGACTAGATATTCCTGATGCTTCAAACTTCATATTTTATCGACTATTCAAATCAATATATCTTTAGTCTAATGGGTATTGTACTCTAGCTGTCTCATGATTTCTGCAATACCATGCAGGGATAGCAAAGGAAAACTCCTTTTCCAAGGGACACATATGTATTTCCTCACCATGAAACTATCCTGCTTCACATCTTTCCTATCTGCGCTCAAAAGCAGTGAGTGGTCAAAACATTCTCAGAGCTTGATAAAAATGGAAGTCAAATGTTTTCAACAAAAACCTCTTTGTTAACACATTCTCATGGCTACTGAAACTGCAAACCTGTTCAGAGAGACGCCTTAACAATGAAGTATCACTTAAAAATGCATTTGCAGCTGTGCATATTTCACTTCAGTCACACCATTGTGAATTATACCTCACCATGTCCTTATAGAAAAGAGGTGGGCTGTCAGGGGGATGGGAAAGGGGAGAGAAAAGAAAGGAATTTTTACTGAACAAAAGAGCTCCAAGAAACTGATACAGCTTTGCTGGAAGCTATTCCCAGCCCACTCAACATTTTTGATTGTATACATACATACCAGAATCCCAACAAGGGGCATTCTTCCCAGCTAAAATATGAACTATCAGCAAATTTGACCACCACCAGGGAGAAATACAAAACCCTAGTGGAAGTAAAGAAAAGCAGAGTGAAATCATCTTTCAGTTGTCCTAAACCAAGAGCTAAATTTGAGAGCTCACCATGGCAGCCTTACACAAACACATAAGTAAGTATCCAGCACACTGCTAGCCAAAGCTAAGCAAAGCAGGGTTCCTATGCTGTTACTTGCTTTACTACCAGTCAGTTACACAGCCCTTAAAAAGTAAAACATACAAAGCACCTTTTCCCCACCTCCCCAGATGCCTTATGAAAAACTGGGTGAATTTACCAATATTTTGCAGTGAATCATTCTGCAGGAAGCGTGCACTGACTCCAAGTCAGCTGAGAAGCCAAGCACTATGCACTGCTTTCACAGCTCGGAACCACAACAGTGGCCTGTGGCAATGCTGAGAGAAGTCAGCGGGGAAGAAAATACCGCAAGAAAGCGAAGGCAGCGCACAGCTGAGATACTGGTGAGGTCGAGCTAAACCTACTCACAACCCATCTCTGGCCCAAAGCCTGTACACAAGCACAGGGCTTTTCATGCAGAAATCCTCCTGAATGCAAGTGCTGTACAAAGGCAGGAACAGCAGGAACCAGACTGCTTAGACCTGCAGGAAAGCAGTGCTGCCCAGCAAACCTGAGGGTCCGAACCAAGACAAGGCAGATGCATCTTCAAACACAGAACCATCAGCATCTGTGCAGGACATCAAGAAAAGCTGAGCACCCTGCACTCAAGAGACCAGCACTAGAAAGCTGGCCTTGAACACAGGTGCAGCAGGAACATAAACAGCACTGCTCAGCACTGCCAGGCTGCATGTACATTTAGGTCATGATCCTGGAACAAGGAAACAATTGAATGAACAGTAAAAGCTTATTATAAATGTTTTTGTAAGGACACCCAGCAGGACCTGCCATTCACATGTCAGAAAAACTGGAACATGCTGACTGAAGGCTGAACTGAGGAAATCCACCTCTGAAATCCCTTCTCCCTGGAAAAAGTTCTACCCACTTGCTTGAACTGAGCATTTGCCAGCCTGCTGATCATCCAGGCCATCACCATAGACCAAGGGTTAGAGAACCACCGAAGTTTTGTCTCTGTGAGCAGCTTTACAGGTGAGCCACTGAAGGCTACACGTTGTAAGGAAAAAAGAAACATCTTCTAACCTTTGGTATCTGTAAGCAGCTGTCTCAGATCCTCACTGGGACTGAACATGAGCAGGCAAAGCTTATCCAAGTACCTGGAGACACTCAAAGTCTATTTGCAAAGCAAGAACAAAGCCTACATTAATGGTCTTCAACTCTATTAAGCAAAATAAAGCTGAACCCTGGCAGAAAGAAGATACAGATCCCACCAGCCTGAAAGAGAAATCAGAGCACCTTAAATTCCGACACACCTGAGTGCAGCATAGGGAGAAAGTAGAAGAGCAAATAAAAGGGAGTTCAGCCCCTAGCAAGTCACTAGCAACATGAAATATATATGATCCAGTTCTTGCAGTTCTCAGCTTTCCTTGCAAATCCTTCATTTTAAGGCAGTAGGTGCAACTCGATCAGGAAAGCAGCATATCATCTTTCTACTAGGTAGAAAGCATGCAGGTATATTTTCATGAAAGAGGACATTTTGGAAGGATCCTTTTGACACTGAAAACTGCCCATCTGAGAGGGAGAAACCATGGAGGAAGGCTGTAGGACAATCCCAAGAAACTCAGAGCAGACCCTGCAGCAGCAGGTGGAAAGGGCCATGGGAGGAGACCAGGATTAGAAGCACTAGAAATTTGTAAGTGATGCTTTAACAATAGCTTTCTTTTAAGAAGGAAGCTCTTCCTGCTGTAGTTAATCTGTTTAGTCTGAACATAAATTTAAACACTGGGGAAGGGCTGCACAGAGGACAAGCAACTCGTCGGTCAGCTAAAACTAACAGCTCCGAAACTCCGCAATACCTGTCCAGTAACATGGACCATGGCAAAGAGGGAATAGTCACTCCCCAAAGCAGTGGTCAGGGGTAGCTCAGTGGAGCTGCTCCAGCCTTTACATAGGCTAGCAGATGACCTAGGAAGGTCTTTTTCAGCCACGTTTTCTATTTTCATAGTTTCTCCCCTCTCCAAGAGGTCATGCAGACAAAAACACCAATTTAACTAATGCCAGATGGGAGACAAGTTAAGCCATAAGAATCTTTGCTTATTATATAATTATCTTAATTTCTTGTGGAAACATGGAAATGCTTACAGTCACTGCCTGGATATTTTGTACATAAACATTTCTAGGCTGTTTATATTTTAAAGAAATTAAGCCCACATGGTTTTGACCAACTACTCCATTACCACGTGGCACATTTATGAAGAAAGAAAATCAAGGCTAAGTTTGAAGCTATGCCAAGAGGTTGCAGACACCAATGTCCCTCAGGAGCCCAAAATAATACTTTATGAAATGTGCACATCAACTCACAGCTGTAGATTTACTGGATAGAAACTTAAGATTATTTGCACTCAGTGTCACATGCACCAAATAATTTTCTAGCAAACTCAAGGCCATTTAATTTACCTTTAATGAGCCACAATGCATCAGCAAAGACAACAGCACTTGAGTGTTCAAACTCATTTCACTACTGAACCACATCAGTATGGCAATGGACAGTTTTAGCACCAAACACACCAAGCCATGTGCCAAAACCTCCACAAGTCATCTAGAGATTTTACAATCTAACCTAAACTTCATGTGTACAGGTAACGGCAGCACTGAGGAACTGTTACAGATGCAGCTCTGCAAGTTACGCTCTTACTATAAAGTCATTGTCAATTACAGATCCAGCGCATGGACAGACTTCTGAATGAAGCCAGTTATATTTGTAGGTGTCCCATTAGAAACCAGGAGCACATGTTTGCATTTGCATAAGAATCGGTGTGAAAGATTCAGTTACATCCCCAACAATCTCCAGCAGCTTGGGTTACACTGTCAATTATTCAAGTTAGGAAGCGCCTGTCTGACGATTTTCTTGCAAAAAGCCTAGCTCCCAAAACCTTCTTCCCACAAGAGACCTCCCCTTAGAGCCTAAAAGAAGGAAAGACCACCTCCACTCCAAACATTTCTTCCCCTCGACCCACTCTCCAGCTCTCACAACAGCAGCCCCAAGCTGCAGAACACACATAAGGCTTCAGACCACCCAGGGTTTCTAGCACGCAGCTGAACACATGCGCTAAACAAGTGGCTGCACTTCTCCTCCCACAGTTATTATTTCCCCAGCCTAAAGAGAAGCTCTGCTAAATCAGAAATGTGGTGCATACATTGGGAACACATGGGTCCACTTATTGCTTCCACTTGATGACCTTCCAGCAGCAGCACTGGATTAAATAGGTTACCTGCTCTGTCCTCATCCCCATGCTCTGCGCCTGCACAACCATCTGGACCATCATGCAGCAAAGCAAAGCAGAGGACTGATCCAACTGAAACAACCCACCTCCCCACCTCTACCCTGGTTCACTTTACTCTGTGTACTCCAAAATGCTTGCACTGGAACAAGGCAGAAGGCGCTGGCAAGCAGAAGCCTAACCAGGTAAGTCACAAAGAGCCGTCAGGCCCATCAGCCTCTGAAGAGCTGGTAAATGCTAGCTATAGCATTACCTGATGTGTAAGGGCAGGGTATACACCTCTATGCACATCCGTGAAAGAGTCCTTCAGTGAGCAACCTACTGGAGCTTGGCTGTACCAGGCAGAGGACTGGTAAATGCTTGTGTCTTACACCCAAAACTACCTATCACATAGATGGAACAGTAAAAGACAGAGCACCTTGATGTTGGCTCCCCGCAGCCAGGAAAAGGATACTCCAATTGCTCTGCTGAGAATGGCAATGTCCCTGTCCCCATTACAAACCCATGAGTTCACACAGCTGAAGCAGCAGTGAAATCAGGACATGTGACAAGGTGAAATAAAGACTGCATACGTATCTGAGGAGCTGGAAAGCTTATAGGATTGTCTTGAGATTAGACCCCGTGTTAATGACACCCATTTTCAGAACAGCCCCTCCAGAGGCAGTCAAATCCAGCTCTGGCACAGCCTCCAGCTGAGCAGGCTCTCCCTGAAGAAACTCAAGACTGAGTGACCTCAAACGATCCTGCTATATTTGTAAAAATGTGTGAGAGGAAATGTCCTCCAACAGCCCTGCGACTTTCATGGTCTCAGGAAAGACAGCATGCCTTGTCAAGGTTCCAGCCTGAACAGGGTTAAGAGTTATGCTGCCAGACAAACTCCTTAAAAGACAAGAGAAGATAATCAGCCTCTCCAAACTAAAAAATGGAGCTCCTTTGTTAGAAACAAACACTCAGACCCACAATCCCAGAGCCAAATGCATCCAGACAGACACCATGCCTCCAGCAGGTCCAACAGAACCTCAGAAGCTGCTCACAAAGTGATGTTTCAAGCTGGTACAAAGCTCCCCAGAGTCTCACTTCTCTGGTTTCAAGATGTGCTGCAAAACTGCAAGGTGGGCAGCAAACTCTGCAGCAGAGAGGAGGCTGTGTTCCTCTGAAACTGGCCTTCAGCAGCTGGCAGGGCATCTACAAAATCCAGTGGTGCACCAGCTAGAAAAAGTCATGTATCTTATGTAAAGGAAGCCTGACTGGGAATGGCCTCACATCCTAATTGTGAAACTGCACCCGTACATAAATTAATAGGAGACCACAGTGCTGTGTGAAAGAGCAGCCTTGTTCA
>JBCJKH010012262.1:3867-17807 GCA_039877255.1 Loriculus beryllinus
GACTCCTTCTAACTTGGCCTTGAACACTGCTAGAGATAGGGCATTTGCCACTTCTCCGGGCACCCTGTGCCAGTGCCTCAGCACCCTCACAGGGGAGAGCTTCTGCCTTATCTCCAGCCTGAAGTTCCCTTGTTTCAGTTTGAACCCATCACCTCTTGTCCTATTGCTCCAGCCCCTGATGAAGAGCCCCTCTCCAGCATCCTTTTCCTTCCAAGATTAATTCTCTGCTGTAGGGCAGTCTCCCGACTCATGGTGTTAGACACGGGACACAAATGGTAGGTTCAGCACCCTGAAGCTTTGAAAGAGAGCAGGGAATAGCAGCAGCGTTGGGATCTGGGGTTCGAAGGACTTCTCCACCCTCATGTGCTCTTGTGGCAGGTCCTTTGGGTCCCCCATCAGCAGGGTGCAGGTAACCAGGCTGCACTGCCTTGTGTGAGCTCCTACCAGCCAGGACACAGCATAGGAGAGCGTAGCTTCTGTTTTGCCAGGGTTAACAGGTTTTATAAGAAGGATTTCAATTAAGATGACTGATCTTTAAAGCTTTGCTTCAATAACAAATGCAGCCTTCTCCAACTCAGAAATAAACTATTTTTGTACGAATGCAATTTGCCATTAAGCTGCAAGCGATTATTCCGAATGGAAAAAATAAAACCCATTATCTTAAAGGTCTTTTCCAAGCTAGTTGATGCTATGATTCTATCTAGAGCTGTGATACCTTCAATACATAGTCCTGCTGTTGTGAAGTTATGCTGCATGCAGATGTAATGGGTTCATACCTGCAAATCTTCTTTATGCTCACCCATGGCTGCTATTCATGCACAGTCATGGTCAAACACCACTCTCGTTTGGAATAATACTGTAGCAGGGGACTCCTAATCTGTCTTTTCCTGATAAATACATTGGAGTTGAATCTCTACCCTGTAATTATGTACGCCACAGTTCAGTAGCTGGAAATAAACTAAGTTTTGACTAAAAGATGAGTGTTTCTGCTAAGAGTAACTGCAGTGCTTGGGCTTCTAATTCCCCTCTTGAGCAGAATATTTGTTTTTTTCTAAAACACTTCAATGGTGTTGTTTAGGTTTTATTACTCTTTCCTGTTTTGTCTCTATTCTCCAAAGTGTCTCCTATTAAACTCCTAATTGTGATTAAATTCAATAGAACACGGCTCCTTTCTGTATTAATAGGACTCTATTGGTTCTTCCAATACTGCCCCAAATATTGTGATGGTTTGAAATTCAGCTCTTTTATGAAAGAGGGGACCATAAAGAGAATACAGCTGTTGAAGCCAACTGCTGGATGAATATAACCTGCCTGCTCAGGTCTGCCTTGCTCAGGTACAGAGCATTAAATTCTGTTGCACAGGCAATTGCTTTCACACTGAATGAGACTTGAAAACTAATTAATTGTTGAAGAGGTTCTGTATTACACTCCATTACATCTGCCTTCCACTGCTGATGGACAGAAGGGTAAGATTTGCCCAAGACCTTAAGCAGCACTTGCTATATTCAGGATTCCCCACTGGATCAGGCTTGCAAGAGGAGGCAGTGGAATGACAGTGGATTTCTCTCCCACTTTGGCTTCTAGTGCTATAAACAAGCCTTGTCTTACTAAGTGTGAATGAAGGCATAAGAACCTCACAGTAAAAAACACGTGAAAAAGCACCTTTTGTGCAGGATTCGGAGATGAATTCTGGATTAAGTGTGTTACTGTTGGAATGAAGCCAGTGAAATCAGATGCACAAACCATATGTGGGTGGTGGTGGATCACTGAAAGCTTCAAGTCCTGCCTTGTAGGCTTGGGTGAGCTGGCTGTCACGTCTTCTGTCATATCTGGGATGTCGCAGGCAACAGCATTGTCCTTGAATGGTCTGAGCAGGCGAGTGCTGCCTGTGAATCCTGTGGGCTGGATGGGTTGCTCTGCCACTTCTCGGTGTGGTGAATGGGATCGTGCTGCCTGGGGGAGGGAATGGATGGAGAAGGATGGATAATCGGCTAATGATTCATGTCGGTTTATTAGAGCAGCCTTTCTGCTGCAGTAGCCAGAAAAGAGATGCCTTTTCTTATACTGGTGGGAAAATACCTCTTAAAATAAGACATTCTTGGTCTACATGCATCTAGTTGTTTGCTTGTTGGGCCTGAGCTCCCTAGAACTGCATTTCAGACACCGTTTCCCACATGCTTGCTTGGCTTGTGTGACTGCTGTATAAAGCTTTTGGAAGGGTTTGTTGGGTAGGCATCCAAGAGGAGCCCTATATTTCTTTGGAGATAACATTGCCTCTGTTAACAGCAGGAAATAATCGAGTATTTAAGAAGGGTTGGATAAAGGTCTTACAAGGAACAATTAATTTGGTGCACTGGAGGTTTGCAGATCAGTTTTTCAGCATTGGGGAGCCTTACTTGATAAGCTTTGATATTGTCACCAAAAGGCCTGGACTAGGATGTTTGTGTGACTTGCAAATACTTTTGCTTGCTATATGTGCACTTGTGGGAAACTCCTTTATCCCTGTATATCCAGGTGATCTTTTGAAGCACCCTGATGTAAACTAAGCTGACATCTTTCCCCCAAGCATTCACTCCCCACCTCTTCACCAGCTTCATGGAGTACAACATCAGCGTGTTATCTGTCATGCTGTAATTGTTCCTCCATCCTTGATGCTTTTTATCATTGCTCCAGCCTTTGGCACAACACAGCCTGTATCTTTCTTCCACCTTGACAGCCAGCATGGTTTTTCACTCCCTTTGTGTGGTAAGCACAAACAATTTGATTTTGCTCTCCTGCTCAAACAGCTGGGCTGGGCAGCCTTGTGTGACAGGCAAGGCGATGATACAGCATCTGAACTGTGTCAGGCCCAAAGGATGGGATGCTTTATTACAGCATCACAAGTAGGACCTTTCTTTATCCCTGGCTGGGTTGCCTTCTGCTTTGCAATGCTCTCTTAGTTTTGGATAGGGAATGAGTGCTGACTTTAAATACTATCTTGGTTGTCATACTCTGTGCCTATTTGAATGCAAGCATAGTGTAGCAGACATTCAAGCTTTGTCTTCACGGAAAAAGTGTCTATCCTGATCTGATGATATCGGAATGAATGCACGTGGGTCTTGTCTAAGAGACCATTAAAGCCCATTGTTTTAATCTTTTAACTGAAGTCTTGGTTTCAGAAATGCTGTGGCTGTGCTGGTACTTGGGTACTCGCTCCAAGAGCTGCTGCAGGCCCCTTACCAGAGATGGCTGGAACATATCTGGTGGTACCCAGTGAGTACATCTTCCCTCTCCTAGCTCACATTTTATCATAACAAGATAAGCCACAAGATGCATTGTGTAGAATACAAGAAACTGCCAGTGATAAAACCTCCACTGAAAAATAGCAAATAACTTTTAGGAACCAAGTACAGAAGAATAAAATGAAAACCTTTTGGGAACCCTAATTTTTTAATTTTAATTTTATTACTTAGTATTTTGTGACACTTCAAATCCTGTAGTCTTGTCTTTCTGTTATTTTTACCTTCAGAAACATCAAACTGATTTGCCTGTGAATACTCACAATAGCTGTCACAAGGACTTCAACCATAGCTGTTAACAACCAACCAAGCTCATGAACACTGCAGGCAGTGCTTAGGAGTTACTTTGTACTGTTAAATAACTGCCCTTAGGACTACTGAAGTCTTTCAGTCTCAATTGTATTGCTTACAGCATATAATGGTCCTGATTGAGCATCCTAAATAGGCTCTGCTGGACCTGGAGCCTATGGGTTGGACCTGGAGCCTATAGGTTGGAGGAAGCCTTGGGTGGCATGGTTTAGTGTGAGGTATCCCTGCTTATGGCAGGGAGTTTGGAACTAGGTGATCTTAAAGTCCTTTCCAACCCTAACTATTCTATGATTCTATGATAGTAATGGAAGACCTTCAAGCTTTGAGTAGTGACAACAAAAAAACCCCGAACAAGTCTTCTGCTGTGATACGCTCATGAAACCTTCGGTTTGATCTTTGCTGCTGTCCTTAAAATGGTCCAAGATAACAAAAATAACCCCCTCAGTGTGGTTTCATACCATTCCTGGGGCATCCTGGTTCTCTGCTGTGTTATAAGCCATGCCAATTCTCCTTGAGCAAATATTGTTGCAAGCTTAATGGTCAAGTTTTGATAGTACAAGAAACAGGGGTTAAAACCCGGTGTGGCTTTTCTGTGCAGTGGTCCTATAGTCTTTCAAGCTAAAACTAGATGTTCAAATAGGAAATGTTTACTTGTTTTACTGCTGGAACAGTGTTTTGTGGAGCATAGAGGGAGGAATATCTGTTAGAGCTGACCATGAAAGCTGCCATGTCTCCTAACTTCCCTTCCTTGCTTGTACAACTGGATCGTCTTTTTCTGTTCCACCTAATACTCTCTTTTGGCTAGCACTGTGGCAAAGCCAACTGAGTTGATTTTTGGGGTGAACCTTGGGATAAAAAGGCATTTGTGGTCCATCCTCCCATCAGTTATCTTTATTCCAGGCTCAGAAAGTGCAGTTTAACCTGTTTGCATAATTATCAAAGTATCTCCCCTTTATTTTCTCTCTGATTCTTCACTGCAAGTCCGTCTACCTTGTCCAGAAGGAAAAGTCCTAATTTTGCACCATTTTCATGCTTGATATGAGAGAAAATTCTTCCATATTGTGTTTGTGCTCTACTTTTCTGTAAGAAACTGGTTTTGGGCACTGAGCAGTTTCCATCCAAACAGAGCAGTTTCTCTCTTAGAGGTCACTTTATTTGCTACTGTAGAAACCTTCAGAATCTAACTAGAACACTGTGGAATACAGTGATTTATTTCTTCTATCGGATGTCTATATATTAGTTAATGAAGTTATTTGCAGCTCAGCTGTTTCCATGTGATTGCTTTCTGTTTATTCTTTAATAGTATACAGGGAAGGAAGATACAATGTCTGTCTTGTCCTTTAAATCTCTATTCCACTGCTGTCTCATGTGTTTAATACATTTCCTATACAAATCTAGACTTATGTTTTAGGTTAATGCCAGCAAGAGCTCTGGAAGGATTTATTCTTCTGGACCCTGATGTAAAATGGGTAATGCTATAACTGGCTCCCTTGGTAGCAGCAACACATTTTACTACTGATTGTCAGAAACAATAAAAAAGAGAATATGTTGGTAGTTTCTGTGCTATTTGCTTCCTGGGATTTTTGTCCCGAATTAACCTCCAGAAATATATTGCATGAGTAACTTTGGAGAGCTTGTTGGCATGTGTGTAGCAGAGAATCAGGGGAAAGAAATCGAGTTGTTGCTACAGTATGTAGTAACAAGCATCAAGAAAGCAAGACCTTCATCCCAAGACTGTATGTGACCTGTTGAATAGCAAGTGTCAGGCATCCCACTGTATTCTTCACAGTATAGAAGTCAATCACTGCCAGTATGTATATTGCATAGCTGTAATAAATGGTATTAAAACTCTGCCTTTAATCTGACACAATCTTTGTGTGCTGCAGGTAAGACTCAATTCAAAACTCCTTGAATGGAAGTTCTCTTTAAAAAGCTGAGATTTGTCTTACTCTGGGTCATAGCTAAGTCCAAGGTCGCAGGGATAAAGGTGTTCTTTTAAAGCAATGCTTCATCGCTTGGTTCTGCATCAGCACTCATCAGAAGCAGAATTTGTTTCATTAGTTTTGCTGGTACTTTCTGCTCTAGTTGAAAATAGATGAGCATGTCCTTATTTTATAGATACAAATACTATGAAAGCTAAATTGTTAACCATCCAAGGTTTGATTGAGTGGACAGAGAAATCTTAAGTACTGAGTGTGCTCCATAGCTTTTTCAGTAAGAAGTTATGGAAAGTTATAAAAGGAAAAGTAATATTTGTATTTCAAACTGAAAGAAAACCAAGCTTGATATTTGACTGTCCCACCTTAAAATCAGGATATTGCTGCCTCCAAACAATGTTTTCAGGTTTAATTCACTTTTTTGTTGCAAATATTCTCTGGATGCCATAGATTCAGAGTTTTTTCTGCTCTGTTTGAGAGCAGTTCCAGTGAGTTAACTCTAGATTTATTGATACTATGAAATATCCCCTGGGGTAGAAACTTTCTGTATAAAGGAAGCTAATGGCTGAGGATTCCTCCAAGTTTGCAACTGGGGGGAAAACAACACCAAACCAACCTTTCTTCTCAAGCTGAAGTCTCTCTATTCCCTGAAGTAGTTCCTCTATTCACCGAGTTAAATTCGGAGTAAACAGGGCTGAAAACTGGCAAAATGAGTTACTGAGGGATGTGAAAGAAATCTTCCTTCCCTCCTGCCTTTTGTTTAATAAAGCGATCAAAATTACAACATTTTCCTCAGCTCTAAGGACACTGATTCCATCAAAATCACAGGGAAATAGCCCAAAGCTTTTGAGGAGGAGCCCTGTGGGGCCTCACACACCCCGCCTCATTTTGTTGTTATTCAGGATGCTTTCATTACCTGTGGCTGAGGAAAGGAGTAAACTAAAGGCGATGTGAAAAGAGGCTCTAGCGAAAAGGATCTGGGATGAGGACTGCATCACTTTTCTCCTTCACCAAAAGGGGTTTTCCGGAGTTTAAAGGTAAGAACCTGTTGACTTGATTGCTCTATTGTGGTGTTCAATTCAATGCTGATTTGTGTGGTCCTCAGAAGATGTCTCATGCAGTTTATGCCTTCGTTCCTGCTCCAGATCTCTGCTTCCTTTTGGGCGTACTGTGTTACCTGTCCTTTCCTGTTCCCTGTCTTATGCTGTGCCATGTTGGGATAGATGTGTTTAGCTACACAATTATGGGTTTTGGAGCAGTTTCTTTGGATTATGTTAAACAACATGGAAGTGGTGAATGTTTGGGAAGCAGAACAGACCTGCTGTGTTGTAATTTCAATGAGGTCTGGCCAAAACTCTTCCGTTAAAGGTTTTCCTTTTGGCCGTGTGCTTGTGAAGTTGCACTTGAACACCCTCACTGCAAAGGATATGATAAGGATTTTACATTTGTGTTATGTTTGGATTAAACTTCCCAAGGTTTCAAATTTAATATCCCACCCGTCCTTTCTATCATTCACATGAGAAGGACGAGAGGTAATTAAAATCAGTGGTGGTGTCAGGAACATGACAAGAGCTGATGTTTTCAGGCTGTTGAGCTTTTCTTGCGATGGATGAGTCTGCAGTAATTGTCACATCTCATCTTTGTCTCCTACAATGAAGCTTGCTTTTGGAAAATGCTGTTGGGCTTTTCAAAGTGCAACACTTTAGAAGCAGCTACCATTTTGATTGCATTTCCATCCAGAGGCATGGATGGCATGGAAATAGCCACCAGTGCAATGCAGAAAGGTAAACGGAGGGTGTTTCAGCTCAGAGTCGCTGTCAATAATGGTGGGGTAGTCAGATAGCCCAAAAAGAAAAGCACACGTTTTCAGGTTGCTGTGATTGGAAAGCAAACTTTGCATTGCAGTCCATTCAAGGCAGCCACCGTGTTGAGAAGTTGGCTATGATGAGGCACAAAGGTTAGAATCCACATGTTTGTCACCTCTGGGCACAGCTGGATAAATGATTATAAATGAGGCTTTTGCCTCAGAGTTTATGACCTAAATAAGTAGTTCACACCACAGGGAACTTTGGGTTGAAGCATACATCTTAAAACTGCCCAGTGATATAAAGGTACCTGGGCAAGTTGGATACCAAAATCATGTGTAGATGTGAGTTCATGGCATGGAGTAAATAATATGTGGGATTTGAATGAAATCCCTTGGGCTTTTTTCCCCTGTCTCATGGTCATTCCTGGCCTACAACTGTAACCCTTATTTTTGTAGAACTTTAGTGAGGACTTGAAGTAGAGTTTGCAGCTGTGTCAGCTCTAAAAACGAGAACTAAACACTGGGTTTGGATTTGGCTCTAAGCTCTGCGTTGCTTCCCTGTATATATAACTGTGCTTAAGATCTGGAAGAGATATGTTTCAAATATCCTGTAGGTGATGTGTGACTTTCCATTTGGTAAATAACAGAAGGAGATGCGGAGGAGGGAAAGGAAGTCTGAGATTTCTCAGCAACACAAATGGGGTGTTGGGGCTGGATATCTGAGTCCAATTTGTTTAAAGCTTTGGTTTATTTATTTGAAAAAGTGGGCTACAAACTTTTAAAAAAATGACTTCCTAAATTGGAATAATTTTGTGCTCAAATTCAGCTGAAGAATGGAACTTGTAACAGTAAATGATGCCTCTGGGAAAGCTGGTCTTGCTCTTAGCAAAAGAGATTTATAGAGAGAGCAATGAGTGGAGATAGATGCAGTGAATTTCATCTTTGGGAACTAAGGCTGATTTATAAGTTTTGGTTTTGCAGTTTGTGTTACCATCAGTACCCAAAGATTGATTTATAGTTTACTAGAGTAAATACATTTTGTTTCTTTTTTGAAGAGGGTGAGATCTCACTGAAAGAATAAGCCATCGTTGTGACTCATTTTTTCCCCTTAAATAATGAAAACAGATAAGGAAACTCCACTTAACATGTGCTTGCAGGCCAGTAGGGTCGACAAATTACGTCCTCTTGTAAAGGAGTGTTTCTGCTGTGGCAACAGTCCCAACAGTGATCCTCTTCACTGGAGAGGGACACTGCATGTGAATGCCCAGATCCCAGCTTGAAACCCTCAGTACTGTCCCACTTACCTGCAATTATCACTGAAAATGGAAATTCAGCCTGTGTGGTACAAGGAAAAAGCCAATTTCCTCTGATATTGAATATTGCAAAGCAGTTTAGGGTTTAGGTGAGAAGGTGTTGAATGAGTGACTTGGATGCTAAGAAGAGTTAGAGCTTTTCTGTATGCATCCCTGTGACATACGTTGCCATGTTGATCTAAAGAGTAGGAAGTTAAAGGCCTAGGGAAGAATTTCCTTCAGATCAAGCTTTGGAAATCTAAATCCAAGTTGGACATGGTACAGGCAGATTTTACATGTTTGGTTTTTGGAGCTAAATTCTAGCTTAGGGACTTGGGAGGCTGTGGCAGATGCGAAGGGATGTAGCACTACAGACAAGCCTTTGAAAATCACAGAGGAAGTTGTTTTGTCTAGTGAAGAAAGTGGCATAAAAACCAGCATGAATTTTGACTCTTTTGTTGGCTTAATATAATGAGAACTATCTAGGGGAATTACTGCTAATACAATATTGGACTGTAGGCAACGTGGGCTGAGGATTAAAAGCCTTGCTTTGCTCTGCAGGCAGGGCCAGGGAAAGCTATTTTTTTTGTAACTGGAGTTTCTCAGTGGCACGATGTGATCCCAAGATAGGCAAACAGAAATCTGAACTCTCAAGGTTTTGTTCCCTTTGTCACAGAGAGTATAGATGGATCCTCCACATAGCCATACAAAGCCAAATACCTGGCTAAAGGACCATTAGGAGCCTTAATGAAGGCTTTAAGCACTGTGAATTCCTGCTGTAAGGTGCTATCCAGTTGACACAATCATTATCCTCCTCCATTTTTTCCATGTCTCAGCAATTCCAGATGACATCCATGTAAAGGAACTTGTTAAAGCTGCTTCTCCTAGTCACCTCTTGGTGTTTATCACTAGAGCTTGAAGCCCCAGCAGAAGTTTTTGAGCAGGATGGTGCTGTGTAGTAAGAAACGACTCTTGCCGGGTGAGCTGGAGGTGGAGGATGGACCAGCAGCACGAAGCTGAAGTTACTCTGAATCACCCAGTTTGCCACATGTGAGACCTTATTCCTTGATTAATGCCTGGATGTTTCTTAGGTCAAACTGACAATGGCACAGTAAACTTCAGCCTCTGTAACTTGCTGTATGCTGCCTGACAAGCTGACTATGAATAATTGATAGGCTCTGTTACATAGAAACCATTAATTTTGATTTTGTTAGCTCACTAATGGGCTTGCTTCATCTTTTGCCTTTGCTGTACAAAGCAGCATTACATTTAATTAGCATTGGCTGACCTTCTTCTTTTATTTAGCTGGTTAAAAGGTTATTTAAGTCCTTAAGAAGAATTACTACATCTATAGTTAACCTGATAATTGGTATATTGTTGCTGGGGGTAATTGTGCTGGCTGGTATTCAGGCTCATGGAGTCTGTGCGCATGTGCAGCTATGTGGCATACAGGTATGTGTGGTAAGAACTAGTATCATTCTCTAGTAAAGGTTAAGTAAGGCAATAATAAAAGGAGTAACAAACCATTTAATGGCTGGTAGGTGCTTCTGAGAGAGACTGACTCTGTCAAAGGCATGTCCTTTGCAACTTTCTTAGCAAGCATTCAACCTTTCCTTCTAAACACAAATATAAGGATGTAGTATAGTGAGTACTTGGGGTTCCTCCTGATGATGCCTGGCTAGGTAATTGCAGTGATTAATAGGAAAAATCCCAGTTAGCCTGACTGGTAAAAAATTGATGTCACTTTGGGCACAATTATTTCCCATAAAGGTAAAACCAACAGTCTTTGCAGAGGCTGACAGAGATAGTAGCAGGCAACCTTGTTTCTGTACCTGTGTCAGTTTAATCATGTGTATTCATTCTTATATGTCAAGTTTGCTCTTTTATTATCTTCAATTTGCTGCTCTTGGAATTGCCTGCTGCTCCCAAAGCCTGTTCTGAAAACTGAGAGTAACAGGCCTTCATTAAAACTTGATTCAGAGACAAGTTCATATGCTGAGCTTGGGCTTTTTTGCAAGTTTCCTTGGTGAAAGCCATGGGAAAACACAGGATTAAAAGGCCTTCAGTCAAGGTTTAAACCACAGATATCTTCAGTTTCTTACATGGTCTCTTTTGCATCAGCTACAAAGAGTGGAGGTATCTTACTGCTTTGTCCAGTTCAGAAAGACTTCCTGACTTCTTTGAAGGTACTTACAGGCATGGTCCATTAGCACATATTCTGTGGGTTGCCTATATGTTATCTTGCTGGATCCACACAGATCTGATAAACTTACCAGAAACTTCAATTATAATTATGTAAAACCTCCAATTATAATTATCTGAAACATACCTTTTGAATTGCTGTAATAAAGAGTTAGTATTATCACTCTGCCCTTTAGGGTTAAGTGTGCTCAGGCTATCAATCTCTTTTACTGATCACAGACTCTAACTCGATTAAGCATCTGTATTTGCAGTAGCATAAATCTGCCAGTGGTTATGCTCAGGTCTCCACCTACAAGGGGAGTTAATAACCTTTTATGTTAGACATCCTCGAGGATACAGCGATAATGGGGTTCGAGAGAGCCATTGAGAACCTGTGGAGCAAAATGGATGCGAACTGGCTGGCTTTATGTTGATAAATTTCTTTTCATTATTTTATTCAGTGTCGATAGATTGGTGTGGAAAAGGTCCATAAAACTTCCTCGACCTTCTGGAAGCAAAAACTGCTCCCCCAGCCCAGCCCCTGTGTCTTAACGTTTGTTAGTGACTCCTTCATTGAGGTTTGTCACAGCTGTGAAAAAACAAGATGGGGGTTTAAATCCCTCATTTTCTTTCTTCCCTTTTCCATCCCACATCTTCACTCGCCCAATAATTCCCATGCCGTTCCAGAAAGTTCCTTGCCAACAAGACTACAAATGTCACCTTACACGAGCTGGTCGCAGTTCTGCTCCTGAGGCCGGGTTACTTTATCGATGCTTTCCTTAGCAATTTGAAGGAGAATTTCTGGAAGTACAAGCAACCAAAGGAGCTCAATTAATTTATCCCTTAAATGTTAGAAACTGAACCAAAACCTGCTAAGAGCTTATTTAAATTACCAAACCAAACAGAGGAATGAATGGCTTTGGCTGATGGTTCCCAGGTCATTGTCCACCATCTACTGACAGTGTTCCTGACACTTATTGGCAATACACTGGTGTGCAGTGGGGTGGTTTCCAACATCTGAAGTATTAGGTTTGGTATTGGCGGCTGGCAGAGCATGGTCTCAATGCAGAAGGGGTGGGTAGATGGACAGATTGTTTTGTGTAGAATATCGGGATATTTTTCCAGATAGCTTCCCAGTAAAATTGTGTTATAGGTGCAGATGATGCCAACTTGTCTGTTGGGATTGCAGAAGCAGAAAAGCTATAGCTGTTGTATTTGCATTACAGGGTGGGCTGGGATGTTTAACATGACTGCTCAGGAGAAAGCAAATTGCTTGTTACAATTTGCAGTTGAAAGTCAAAATCTGAGTGGAGTGGAGGCAAGTTGGGAAAATCACCATTCCTGTTACCACATGCTTTCTTGGGCTGATCCAGACACCTGAAAGTGTTGAGGGTGTTGCTTATGAAGAAACAAAATCCTACACTGTAGATCTACCGGTTGATGGGAGCAAAAATCCAGAGGCAGAACTGTTGTTTGCCAAGGCACAGGTGTATCTGACATCCTTTTTGTCTGAAGGTTTAATCTTGAGAAAGAAACTTGGTCCAATCAATGCCTGAAATCTCTACGAGGCAAAAAATATTGCAATGGGAAATACATTTTCCTGTCTGCAGTGTTTGCTTCAGCATAATTAACATGAATAATGCAAGACAATTTTCTGATAGTTATTATATTAGAGAACTTAGCTGACTCATAACTGCCCCCATGACATAGCCAGAATGCAAATTGCTTGGCTCGAAATAGCACAGAACTGGTTTGATTAAAATGTGATACATATTTTGAATTAAAAATATTCAAGGTCTCACCAAATGACCTTAATGTCATTTCCCTCCCTCCCCCAAAGCCACCAAGGAAATCTGCATAATCATTTTCAGACAGCTTTTTGTGTCTCCCTCTGTGAATTGACAGTACCTGCCATGGGAAAACAGGGTGTCTCATTTTATTCCTCTTCTGAGCTCAACTACAGTAGAATAATGAGGTAGCGTTTTGGCATTGTGCTCTTTGAGAACCTGGCTCCTTTATCACAGTCACAGAGATAGTGCATCTCAGGCACAAATCTAATCTAACAGGCACAAGACCGCAATCCTCGCTAAGAATCAGACCCATCTGCCTGTCTTTGTCCCTGCAGCCCCTCAAATCTGTGTCCAGTCACTCCAGAGTGCCTGCAAATGGCTGTAATGAGCCACAGGATGAAACGTTTGTTGAACTTGATTCAAGGGGGTTTTTGTGTGTGAGCTCCTCTCTTTGGCTGAAGAGTCTGTAAACTTTGGGCACTTGGGTCTATTGGGAATCTCTTGGACAAACCACACCTAGGGGTGTTTTGCTTATGCAGCCATCAAACATTTCACACAGCTTGGGAAAGAGTAGTGCACTCAATGGAAGATACAGTTGACAATTAGAGAGGAGCTGTTATTACATCGACTTGCTTCAAAATACGTGATTTCAAAATCAGATTTTGCTTGTCATCTCTCTTCAAAACTAAAACGAAATGATGCAATGAGATCCTATTACCTGCACAATTGATGTGGAAGTCAGACACATTTACAGATACAAGGATTATTTTGCCCATTAACTGGCAGCCCTTCTAATTGCCCTCACAACTTCTGGGTGAAGCAGCTGGCTTTAGTGTGTTCTTCTGAATAGAGATTACACAGGGTACAAGCTACATATGGTTGGCTTGTGAAGCTGGTTAGTGCTTCTATGGCATAAGTAACAATTGGCGTGGATTTCGGGCGTAAAGCTATCTAAACTTCAAAGCCCTTTCTGTTTTCAGCCAAAATGGGTGCAGATTCAGTCAGACCTGAAAACCACCTTGAAGGACTTAGGAGATCCACTGAGGATGGCTCTTAACAAACCTCTTTAGGGGTTATTTATCTGAGAACATGTCAGACCAGATAACTTTCTCCTGAACTCTGATTTAGGTAGCCAGAGCCCATGCCAAATTTCTAGTATGGTGAAGAATGTGGTTGATTGAAGAATGGGGTTGTAAGTGAGTATCTTCAAGGCCATGTTCATGGAACTGTTGGAACAAGTCCAGAGGAGGCCACGAGGATGATCAGGGGACTGGAGCACCTTCCGTATGAAGATATGCTGAAAATGTTGGGGTTGTTCAGCCTGCAGAAGAGAAGGCTGCGTGGAG
>JBCJKH010012263.1:0-12284 GCA_039877255.1 Loriculus beryllinus
TGTTCTCAGATCTGTTTAGACATTGCAACACACTGCCACAAGACCAGCGAGTTGCATAGCATACAAAAGAGAAAATAACCAGTGCTCCAGACAGTGACAAGTTGGGAATATCATGCTGTTCAGGAGAAGTTTTCTGGAAGGTAAGACATGGTTTTGATAAAATCTTAAAGGTGCTGCAGGATGCTGAACTGCTTCAGTGGATGTGGCTGTGTGTCATCCAGTTAAGACAATAAGCAGAAAAAGCAATTAAGTCCTTTCAAACAAATCTAAACCATATGGTATCTCTATCTCCAGTCTCAAAAACATGATGCAGCCATGGAATCTGACTAGTTTTCAGAAAAGCAGGCTTTATTTGAATAGAGTATGTCATCTAAGCAGGTAACCTAGACCTGTATATACCTCACACAGTATCTGTTCCATACAATCAAAGAGACATTTAATGTCTCTTCCCTGATTTTGATATTGTAATGAACCTGTCCCCATGCTGACATAGCAGCTGAAGTGTGCACACCTCAGCGGTCTGGTTTACGTGGGAAAACACACATCAGAGTTGCTGCAGGCTTTGCTCTTTTTATTATGCCATTTTTATCCCAAGGATAACTTAAGCAAAGTTAAAGGTCTGGAAAAAAACAAACCAAAACAAAAACCACACAGCTGAATATCCCTCTTAGAAATAAATAGCAGAGACATAGATAGTGACCCTTCCTGTGCTCTTAAGATGCATTCATTTCCAGTCTCCAACACTTGCCCTTCAACAAGCAACTGGCAAAGCAGCAGAGAGAAGGGACAGGATAAATCTGTTGCCCAGCAAAGCGGCATTCTAGGTCCCATAGATTCACTCTTCACCCTTTTCTTCTTATTTCCTCAAGGGTAGCAGTGAAGGTTCATGATGCTCTGGGCTCCTAGTTCATGGGCCAGTAGCTTTTCCTTCTGTCACCTGCTGGGCCTCTGTCATAATGAGAAGTTGCAGTTTTCAAGGGTAACATTTTACATGCCATAGCTGTCTTACTCGGCGTACGGGAAGGTCTGCACAAGAACTTACCCTGTAGATGTAAGTAAGAAACTCAAATAATAATAAAATTCTCCTCCTAAAGTATTAATTTATTACCAAAGAAAAACATATTGAAGTTTGAAGATGAAAATAAAATACACTCAAAATTCATAAGCAGTGTATGGCTAATTCCTTTTTTATGAAAACCATACAGCACAGATTTGCAGTACATTCACTTCTTCCATTGACACCGGTTGGAATTATTAGGTCAGTGCCTTTGGAAATCTTAAATCTGCAAAGAATATTTAACTTCCAATTAAACTGCTAGCTCTAGTTAATTAAAAGGACAGTCTAGTCAAAAATCATGCTTAAAATATTTTCCGTTCGCCATGATATATCTTTGAATCTCATGAAAAGAAGTAGTAGTCATTTTGAAAAGTGACCAGTCACAAAATTGTCAGTTTCCTTGAAATGGTTTGTTAGTTTGTGGAAATTTTCCATGCTATGTAGGTTTGGTTTTTTCAAAAATAAGGAAATGATCATCTGACAGGTTTTTTATGATTTGGTTTTGTTTTGCTCTATCTTCCTCTTCCCTTTCTTCTCTGTAGTAACACAGGAAACAAAAAAGAGGGCAAAATGAAAGAATATGAAAATTAAATTATTTATTTAAAAAGACAAAAAAGGAACTAAAAAAAATCATAGGAAACTGTTTACATTTTGAAAACAATCTCACAAAAATAAATCCATGTAAACAGTTACCTGAACCTTTTCAAAAGATGCCAATAATTTCACTTTTTAACATTTTTATGGAAAATATCATTAATAGTAACAACACTTTAGAAATAATACTAATGTTTTCTATCAGCTTTCTTATGCTTTATGCGGATGTTATGAGAAAGGGAGACAGTATTTCATTGCACGTGAAAATAAAAAGGAGGTCTGTGAAATAATTCCCTTGCTTTTTTGCCTTTTTCTGGGGTTTTTTTACGGTTTTGGGGTTTTTTTGGCTTCGCTTGTTCGGTTTGTTTAGTTGGTTTTTTTGGTTTTTTTTTCATAGAGAGAAATTATTTCCATATTTTAAAAACAAAATATTTTAAAACCTGACAAAAATTGAGAATGAATCCGACTTTATTTGATGGTTAAAAACCAGTAGAAATAATGAACTCATTGCAAGAATTCCTGCATGGTGTTTTATGCCCACAAGACATTAATATTGCAGATTATATCTGAAAAACAAGCTAAAGTCTGGGTGCCTCTTCAAGCCTGTCAGAAATTGATTCATTCGTTGTTAAAGGTTAATTAAAATAAAACAGCCAGCATAGTCCTGAGTTAAGAATACCAGACCAAAAAGCAGAAGATCTGGATTTCAGACCCTTCCCTTCCGTGGGTAGCATAATGTATTGTTTTTCCATGATTTATTTGTGTTGTGAGAGCTCCTAATGACCCCCTGGTGACACAGAAAGAGAGAAGGATTTGTCTACGACAGCGACAGCTCTGAAATCCTGGATCTTCTGAGGCTTTGTCCAGTGTTCAAAAAGACTACACTGTCTGTTTTAATTATTTGTGAAATGTTGATTTCCTGCTTCCATGCACAGGATAATATTAAAACTGCAATTAAAGGCATTTAAAGAAGAAGACAATAGACATTCGTGTCCCAGGAATTGCCACCCTGGGTACGGATAGGAAAATTCCAGATTCTCAGAGCAATAAGGTCAGCTAGTCTTCCTTTTTCCCTTCCCTTCCCCTTTTCAGTTCCTTTCCCTTTTCATTTTCTTCCCCTTTTCGTTTCCTTTGTCCAAATTTTTGCCTTGAATTCTCTTTTGTCACCTGCTTTTATCTCTGATTTCCCCATCACTGGTCTTCAGCATAAGCCTGGGGTGGTACTTACTCAACAAACAACGTCTGAAGTTTAGATTCAAGCTCTACTTTCAGTTCTTCTCACACTCTGTGATTTCCATTATGCCATACAAGTGCTCCGAAACAAGTGGTTGAAGAGAAAAGCCAGAGTGGTGAAAGGCTGCACACTGCATTTCTATCTACAGATTCACTGCCTGAAGAAAAAGCAATTTGCAGCAACAAGATGTGGATGCCATAGTGCTCTCCTTCAGAGGACAGTCTGGCTCTCTCCCGGTAGCTTTGGCTTTACCTGGAGGAAGGAGTAACCTCACAATGTTTTCTCATCCTGGCCTGGCTCCCCAGTGCAGAGAAACTCCTAACTAATTACCGGGACTTCGATTCTTGACTTGACCAGCTGTGTCAAAGCAAGGACGCCATAGGCTCCCTAGTGCTGTAAGATCTATAATTCAGCTTCCATATAAAAAAGTCAATATTGGACAAAAGAATGACATTTAAAAATCATAAAATAAGTAGCTTGGTATTTACCTATGTTACTCTTTTCTTCCCATAGTTTTATAAAACATGAAGTGCTCTGTTTATACTTCTGCTTTTTTCATGAGTGGAATGATTTTCCTTCAGTTTTAGAAGATGTCTGCGCAAGTGAAGAATCACGGTCATCAAGGAAAGACAAGAGAGGATAGGCAACCTCTGGACACATTGGATCTTTTATGCTCTGAAAGAAGGTAGGACCCATGTAATTGTGGTTTTGTCTCTGGTTAAAATAGTGTTTTGAAGAAAGAGTCATTATTTGGACAGTGTAAAACAAAAATAAAAATCAAAAAAACCCAAGCAGAAGACAGCACTCCTGGCTTCACTGCACCAGCTCACATTGGTCCTGTGCAGGACAGCACATGGAGAATCACTCTAAATCGTATAGCAGTAATTGACTTTGGGTGCAATCAGAGGCTGCAGAAGCTGTGCACTGCTCCTCAGAGGCTCAGGCACCCATGCTGTACATACCCCCAGCTTGTGGGAGTAGTTAAGGCTGCAGGATCAGTCTTTACGACTGCTTGCCATGAAGATCTGAAAATACTGTTTTCTTCGGTGAGTTCAGTGAGCCAAGTAAGCACAGGACTTTATAAGCTTTGTGCCAGCATATAATTTTTTCACCTATGAGTGATAAAGGAAGGGTTCAAGAAAAATAATAACCAGGTTGATATATATGGTGTGTCAAAACATCTCTTTACCAAAAACTGAGGAAAAGTTGAAAGAAATTGAAAAAAAGAAAGAGTTCATGAATGAACAAAGTAACATCAACCCAAAATCTATCTAAAATGGATGTCAAGGGAGAAGGTTTACCTAGTGAGGTGCAATGGTGCACCAGCTAGGACACTGGAGCAAAGGAAAACAAATGGAGGCAAAATTCACCTGACATTAGTGAAGGTCAGTTGTTGTTTTGTGGGGTTTGGTTTTTTTTCCCTTCTTCTGTCTGTTGCTGCTGATCTTTTTTGATTGTTTGTTTGTTTGTTTTTGGCTACATTTTGCTGGGTTTCCTTTCATTTCTTTTCACCATTTTATCTTCAAACACTTTGTATTAGCCAACTAATTCTGAAAGCTGCTCCATGTTGACTTTGATCGTATCTGACTTTCTCTTTTTCCTTCCAGTTTTTAATTTTAGCTGCTGAAATGCCACAACAGAGAATACTGTTTTGCAGTGTAAAAAGAGCATTGTTTTTTACAACTCCTGTTTCAAAGACCACTTGCTTAATGACACTGAGAACTCAAGCAGAGAGGAAAGAGAGATGGTGTTCAAATGATTATTTTAAAGATCTGATCTTTCACAGCTACCCAAAGTGAGAGGCCAGGCTATTCAATTAGGCACTAAGCCATTTTCCATGGCTCGCAAATTAATTATTGGAACTGGAACCTGCCACCAGCTCATCTCTCCATACCTTTTGCTCAGATCCAGAATGAAGCTCAGCAACAGGGCCAGGTTCACCAGATTGCTCAAACCTTGAGCTGAAAAAGAGGAAAAGGGAGAAACTTTCTGTGTGTGAACCTATCCAACCCAGACCGGGAAAAGCATTTGCAGAAAGTAATGTTGCACTGGCCACATGCAGGACAAAAGTGACGTCAACACTTCTCTCGCTTCCCCAGCTCTAGGTCCACTGTGGATTAGGAATCTTGAGAGGTAAGAAGGAATTTTCTAAGAGATAGGAAGCAAAGTTGGTTTGATTTTGTTTTTTAATAGCTATCTCCTGCCTTCTCTGACAGATGTGAAGAGTTTTCTGCTGCATGGGCAAGCTTCCTGCTGGCTGACTGGAACCTTTTAAATGGGCATCAGCTAGCAGCACATTGCCTAGCCCAACAAATGCTGTGGCATGCTGACAGCCTTGAAATATTCTGATGGTCAGCATTTGCATTTGTACTGCCAGTGTATCTCTGATCTGCATTACCATTCTGACCCCTCTTTCCTGTTCATATGCACTGTGACTGACCTTCACAAAGATACAAATTCCAGTTTACTTCACTTCAAATGCAAGAGTGTGAGTCAGCCCCCTGAGGGAATAGTAAGGAATTCATTATAGCAACACAAGAGAAAGATGTGGAGGAAGTAATGTGCTTTCTTTACACAACGGGACAAGAGAGTACCAAGCAAAGCCCAAGAAATCTTGAGATGTAATCTGACATAGTGGTACCGGACTCAATTCTTATTGTCTGTAGGTGCACAACCTTATTAGGGCTTAAGAAGTAAGCCAAGTCTTGTCTGAGCCCTGCAGCAGCCTGCCAAGCAAAGGAACTGCTTCCAGAAGTGGAAATCTTCATGATCGATACAAAACCACTAGAGGTACCACACTGTTGTGGGTGAGATCTTTCAGAGAAATAAAAAGCCAAAGTTCCCAAGTCACAGGAATTAGAAGAGGGTAAGACCTATTCTACTGTGGTGTCTTGTCTAGCCCACTATCGGTGTTCCCTTAGACATATCTGCCATGTGCACGACTGCTTTTTAGAATGTCTTAAAAAGACATTTCCACTCTCATACAAGACCCTCCTGAAACCACACAGCCAGTAAGGATCCAGTTAGCTTTTCCACAAGGACAAGGTATTGGACCTGCTTCTCTTTCCAAATGAGTAAATTGCATTCTGATTATTCAAATTCCTTCCAAAACTACTTTTCCACATTCATATCCTCCCCTTCACTTTCAGTGATACAATGCCAGACAGTGCCACATTGAGCTAAAAGTCTGTCCTGTTCCACCAAAGACATGGCTGCATTTAGACAAGTGCATCACGTCGCAGTTCCTTATCAATAAAAAGGGCTGTACAGGGTCAAATCTTACTGCCATCTGCTCAAAAACTAGTTGGAAAAAGGCAAAACAACTCTAAAATCTGACAAGTAACCTGTGCTTATTGGTGTAATGTGTACAGTGAAGATGAATCCAAATTACCTTCAACAGGAGTCCGGAAGCCTGTATTAGTGCACAGAGCATTTGTATTAGTAGAAATGGAAAGATCATGTGGATTAAAAAAAAGGTTTTGTCTCTTAAAACTGGTCAGAAAGACCTAATTAGCAGTAGTTACTGCTCAGCTAATTTTATTTACAATTAAAGGGAAAACTAAATTTAAATATTTTCTATTCTTAACACACTTTCCATTTTTCCTACAAAATTTTTACCGTAGGGATTTTGTGATCCAGACTTTTTTAAGAAGTAATTGGAAATAGTTGCAATTTTGCCCATTTTGGCTATTTGCTGTAATTTTTTTCTGTAAGCTATGATCTACCAGTCATTTTTATTTTCTTCTCTAAGAATGCTTGCATCAAACTTGGAAATATTATTAAGAAGGAATACCCCATTAACACACAAAGTGCCAAACTGTGGCTAAAATCATCATGCAGAAAGAGATGATGTACATTTTTGTTATAGAAAAATTCAGTAAGATCCACAAAGAGAAGCTAAATTCTCACTACAGTGCTCAGATGGACTTAACGGCTGTTACAAACCCTGATAAAATCTGGAAAAGACCAATATCCATTACTGAACTGGCCCAGAGCACCTATTTCTCAGAAATTAGGTTGCTTCTTCCAAGCATGGAACTTGGATTAAACTTTCTGCTTAAATTGTTTTAAATACTTTTCAACTGTTTGCTTTTAACACAGCTGTTCTTTGATATGTTGGTTTCAGAAGGCTGCAGATTTTTACATGTTCTGCACATTGCAGCAGTGTTTTCCTGCACAGTTCCTATTCTCAGTTACTCAGTACCTTAACCTATATACAAGCATTCAAGGAAATGGAAGAAATGGAAGAAAATATTAAATTCTTTGGCACCTATGAGGATCCCACTCCTTGCCAAAACAGAAGCAGGTACCACAGAACATAATTCATAAAATCAAATAAGGTAGAGGTGGAAAAGACCTTACCTTGATCACTTTCCCAAGCATACACTCTCCCATGTCATGCCCTAGTATTACCTGTTCCTGAGATTCTCGCTCTCTCTTATGCTACAGCTATCTATTATTTCAGATTTTTTAACTGCTGTGAGTAGTGAAAACCTGATAATGTTCAGGTCTAGGCAAATTTGATTCAGCCAGACTTGGCCAAAGTTTGGTAAGGTTTTAACACCAAAAAATGTGGTTCCAGCAAACTCTACAAACCCAAACCTCAGCCCCTTTTCTGCTTTCCTTTTTCTGGGAGACATGTTTATTCTGTTCCTCTTTGGATTTGCAACTTGATATAAGCCCCAGACTGGCAGCCCCAAAGACTGATGGCTGTTCCCATCTGAGTTATGTAGGCAGGGAGGGAATAGAGAAGCTGCCCCTTGCAGGTGGGGAGCATGTAGGGCTTCACATGATCTCCACAACACCTACTGCAGCTAAGGGCATGGATAACCAAAAGCAGTCATGGCACAAGCTTCCACACTTTATCTTCTTTCTAGTGTATGTGGGGGATGTTTCCCACAGAGGCATACCCTGATGGAAGTCGCTCCTGGGGACATGACTAACATGGCCAAATGGAAGGTTATTTGTACTCCAGCATGAGTGGTATGGACACAGAACTGCTAGGAAGCCGCTTAGATGATTTCATACTATATACACTGCAGAACAAACAGCACATGCTCGCACCTTTCAGAAGCCACTGGAGATCTGGGTCAGATTCAAATCAGCAACCTAGAGGTGAAAGTCTCCGTACCAAATCCTGAGACATTGAGTCCCCCATGCACATATTAATAGTTGATCATTATGAATTCCATGTTGGGATAATTAATTACCACATCTGAACTCTGCCTTAGGAATTACTAGATCATTTGGGGCCTGTAATTTATTTTATTTAGCACTGTATAAAAATTGCCACTTTTTTTTTTTTTAAAAAAAAAAAGCTATATTTTAGGCTTTGAGAAGTACATAGCGTTTTCTGCAAAACACAAACACAAAACAAATATATCTCTTACTGGGCCTGGAGTCGTCCTACAGGATTTGTTAGCAGGCTCTGATGATAGACACGAGCAGCCATGCATCCAGCTAATGAGCTGGCCCAAGGGATAAAGAGCACACCAAGTCACTAGCAATGGATGCGGGAAAAGAGCCAGGGGAATAGTAGAGCATGTTGCCAAATGATGAGTCTTAAAGGTGGTTTCCTATATGAAATTAAAGGTTTTTGCAAAAGTGAAATCTGTTTCTCTCACTCAACAAGTAAATCAGACAATAAGACACATTTACTTCTGAAATGAATGTTCTCTCTGACTCCATTATGCTCTTAAAAAGGTGGGCTCGCTTATAGAGAGCCAAATCCTTCAGACATGATTTAGCCTGCACTTTCAGGAGGCTTTAGTAGGTGTTTTGTAATGATTCCTGAATAAAGACACAGTTGAGTACCTCAGAAATTCTGGTCCTTTGTGTATAGGAGTTAAAATTCCAATAAAGTTGTGAGAAACATACTCTATGCATAGAAGTATAAGGAAAAGTATTTCCACCCTTTTTCTGCAGACCCTGCTTGCTATTCTGCTCTTCGCTGCAGGGATTCGCCTTAGGTCTGAAATTCTCTTCAATCTAAGGGCCAGATTCTGCCCTTCAATACGTGTGTGGAGTTTATTCCTTGAAATATATATTTTATTTTCAGTACTGCAGACTAAAATATTGTCTATTGATTTTTTTTTTTTTTTGCAGCAGACAAAATACTTTGCGCTGTTTTCACTTGTGTTGGTTGGTACATATCTAACTATAAGATGAAAAGTGTCTCAGGAGACGTGAAAACACAGCCAAGGTTTGTTAACATTTGTAAGCCTCTATAATGCTTCAACCTGAGCAAGATCTTTCTGCTTTATCCTAAATAGTACTAAATGCAACTAATTTTATTTCCCCAAAAGCCTCAAGAAAACTAGCTGTGTGAAACAGAAAACACAAACAAGTTTCGTTTTCTGACTTCTTTCTTCCACCTTCATTCAATCACCTGCTAGTAACTGACCTAGAAAATTTTCTTGAATACGAAAAGAAATACATTGGCATATCTAAGCCTCATGGAAGACTCATTGAAAACCTCTGTTTTGTGTACTGCAAAATATATTGGAAGAGGATTTGGTCATAAAGCGCTAGCTTTACCTCCACCTCCTCTTGAATAAGGTCTCAACTCTGTGGGTTATGGACTATGCATGTTTAGCACGTCAGGAGGGTTTACAATCACAAAAGAACCACAAAATGGTGAACTTCTCAAATATATTTCTGAGAGAAATTAAACATTGGTTTTGCACATCATATGTGGATATATATGCTAGTGTGGGGATGTTATTTCTTCTTTAGGGTGCATACGCTGCATTTCCTGTGCAGACACCTGAGACTTTTTTTTCCCCTGAAAAACGCTGCTGGAGATATTCTCCACTGTTATTTTTTGCAGCGGGAAGTTTAGATTTTGGGAAATCTGTATTGTATTGAGGTGGTGGAAAGAAGGTTTTGGCATGCAGAAACCCATGGTAATAAATGGAAGGACTATCAAACATAAATGAGCTTGGCAAATTGGTGCTTCAACACACTATGAAGCATGACATCCTGCAAACTATGGCATACACATTTGAGTAAGATAACTGTAGTTCAATATAAATAACTTGATAATACCCCCTAAAATACTGTGTGACCTCTTCTGCAAACAATGAATTCATAGTCACTCAGTTTCCCAGCAACTCTGTCTAGCATTGTACTGCTGCTGGTGACTGGGAGAGGTGAAGTTTCTGCTGCACGGGACACACAGATTACTCAGCTGTTGATTGGTGTGGCTTTCTTTAATGTGAGAAAGCTGCCTGTCATGTCCACGTGATGGGATTTATACAGCTTATGTATCAGTGAGTTACATGATCATGTTATGAACACTTCTAATAGATTTCAATCTGCTGTGCAAGAGAGAAGTTATCATCATCACTACTGCTCAAAGTGTATTACATGATGCATTCATCCCAATCACATGCCCGTCGGTTACTGTTCCCATTTCAATCACATTTGTGATATGTCTGTGCTTCCACATTTCTCACTCTAAGTGTCCTGGACTTCTTCATGCAGCATTAAGACTTCTTAACCCTCTGGGATGAATTTAGGCTCTTTTTTGCAAGGCCTCTCAAAGATCATGATGACCTAACCCCCGGTGTGTCAGAAATTTAGATTACTTATAGTCAACCTTCCCTATATTCTTTCAACCTGAAAAAACTGAGTCTGAAATCCAAAGATGACAAATCTTAGTCGTATTGCTTCCTTTGACAAGCCTTATAGAAGAAAAACCCAAACAAACAACCAGTTCTTTTTGAGTTTTGTAACTCTCATGGCTATTTGTTATAGAATTTGAAAGCTCACAGGAGTTTTAGAAACATTAAGAAGATTTCCCTTTCTCAGTCACCTTTCCCGCCATTTTATTATGAAGCACAATACTCTGACCGCCCATTACCGTTGATCCAACTAGGGTTTCTGGACCATGGAGCCCAGAAGATGTGGAGTCTAACATGGCTTCCCTTAACTAAGTAGAGACTTTCTGAGTGTGCATGGGGTGGGAGGATGTCATGTTTTCTAAGCTGGAAGTCTACCCTGAATCCCATCTGCCATTAGTGTAGAGTTACATGGATTGATTTTTCAGATAGGGTGACACTCAAGAGCCAGGTGACAGGCCAGAACAGTGGCTAGACAATAAGATATTTAAGGAAGCTAACATGGGCTTTATAGAGCTCTAGAGGAGAGTGCTGAATAATACTCCTCAAGCCAAAATAATCTGTAGGACATAAACGCTAAATTATGTTTCCACTTCCCATACTGACAGGTCTCTGGAATCTACAAGAATTCCCCACTCCTCAAAGGATATCAGAGCGCACAGTATGCAGCTTTCAGGGACTGGCAACCTTGCTTTTGTGATCTCTTGTAATGAAATTTTACCCATAATGCCATGAGAATAAGGAAATATAGCACTCACAGACACTAAAACTATCAGCAGTTCCCTGCTCAGTGCCTACACCGCTCCTTCGCCTGGTGAAAGATAATCACATATACTTCGTTAAATTAAAAGTTTGCTGATTTATACATTGACTTGTGAAGGAGTATTTCCAATTACTTTGGCATTCATATCTTGGACAAGCTGCTCTCTCAAATCATCCTGGCACTTAATAGCATGCGCTGACTGGTAATTCGTATGACCCTGGCACTGTAAGACCAGCCTGGCTAGTGTTTCAATTTGCCATGGCACTAATGGTCTGGAAGTTGTTCTTGTTTTCCACATTAATGAGTACCCTAAAAACTGCTCAGAATTGGAAGAGAAAGAATGATTTCAAAGGGGAAAAATAAGGAGAGTTGGAGCTGCCCACTACCTCTTCACTGTGCTCTTCCCTCATCTGCCTTTCCTTTAGCTGCCTACACAGGAATCTTAATAACACTGGTACTCCCATGGAGAAATAACCATGTCCAGCGGCTCAGAGTGCCTACCACTGACACCTGACCCTAAAAGCCCCACAGGCAACCCCAGGAGTGAAGGATCTCTGCCATCAGAGTGCTGTGAGCAAGAAGAAATGGGAAAGGCTTCATTTGCACTTCCATTATGTGAAATACCTGAAGCCTTCCTGTCAAAACCCAGCTGAAGATGGGAGTTGCTTAACCAACATTGCCCTCAGCTGAAGCTGAGAGCTGCACTCATATGCTCACAGGCCATCCTGAGCATCCCTATTCACTGATGGACCACAGAAAGGCAACACAAGCCAGGGCAAAGCAAGGGATCAACCCACTCTCCTAACATCAGCAGCTGGTCGCTTGAGGACCCTGATGGAGCAGAGAGACAGATTCAGAGGAGTGCCTCACCCTGTCGCTATCACAACTGAGTCCTCCCAGGCACAGCTACAGGTTGGGCAGAGAAGAGATTCAGGGAAGCCCTGTGGAGAAGGACTTGGGGGTGGTGGTCGATGAGAAAATGAACATGAGCCGGCTTCAGTGTGCGCTTGCAGC
>JBCJKH010012264.1:5605-20743 GCA_039877255.1 Loriculus beryllinus
ATCTTTTTAGCTGACCATTTTTGGTAAGATCTTCTTATAAATCCCTTTTTGAAACATGGCCATGATCTTATCACAGCATCTGTTTGCATAGCATATATTTCATAAGTAAGATGCATGGGGTTTTTTAAAAGCCTGAATCATCCTCCCAATCTTTATTTGTAAGCTAAACACTTTCAGCACTTTCAGCATTAATATAAACTGCTTCTGCAAGTGCAAGCTAAGCCTGTTGCTCTGTAGCTTTTGCAGCCCTCTTCTCTCTCTTCCCTTTCTTTCCCTTTTCCACCCACCTACCTTCCTCCTACTCCTACTTCCCCAGGTGCTGGGATCCTACAGAAAGCTTAGTGGGTTTCAAATTCTCAACCTTCCCCCAACTTCTAGAAGATGAACTGGGAAATTTTTAAAAAGACTAATAATATAAATAATTTTTAAGTTTCAAAATGCTGAGCTGGCTATAGTGTTAAAATTTTTATTAGATGCTAACATTTTGTCAAGTAAATAAATTGTAAAAAGTAACTTAGAAGCACCTTGTTAACCAACCCATGCTTCAGGTAATGTGAACATGCAAATTTTACACTTATGAACTGTACTGATAAATAACTTACTCTTTTATGTCTTAATATTCACTGAAAATGTTACTTTATTTAACTTATATTTAACTATTAAAATACAGATACTGATTTATAGATGACATCTGTCTTCCGTTACTCTGTTGTTGAATGGTATGTTAACTGTTTAGCACGATTGCTTTCTCCCTTAAATTCAGAAGCATTTACTGTTTTATTTATCACAAGGTGACAGCCCCCTTACCCTGTATGAATGAGATTTCTTGCAGCTTCGGGAAAGAACCAGTCAGTAACACTGTAAACTTAAACTGACTAATAGGTTGGTTCAACAGCTGTGTCCCAGCTGGGATTTTCCTGTTAGGGACAGTTTTTCCCTTTGGTGCTACTTTCCCTTGGGTTTGTTGTTTTTTTTTTTTTCTTTTTGTTTGTTTATTTGTTTTTGTTGGGTTTTTTGTAGTTATGTGAAGTATTTTGGATATAAAACCCAGCTGAGTAAGCCTGGCTTATGTTTGCTTTCACTTGTTCTGTCCTATAAACAAGATTAGAGAAAATTTCCATAGTGAAACAAAAATCAGATCAGATTGTTTCATGTGCCCAATCTCATGGGACTCACTGTGACGTAGGAATATAAAACAGATTTTAAGTGTTAATTTCTTCAGAGCTATGGACATGTAAATCTCAGCCATATGTCTCATTCATGTGAAGTCCCTAGATAACTTGAGACATTTAAACAAATTATCCTAACCTGAAATGTCATGGAGAGAACGCTGCTCTTTCCATACACTCCAAAGTGAAATGGTTCATTTGTTTCTAATGGGTGGTGGCTAAACGAATACAGTTATGATAGATGGGTGGAAAACTGTCTTATTTCTTGATGACAGTGAGAGGACTAAATAGAAGAAGTACTTTTAAAATGTCTTGTCTATTAATTTTGAGATGTATAGAGTAGCCCTTAATTGGTGTGTTTTGAACTGAAGGTATCTCATTGCCTTTAATTCAAACAAGTAGCCATTAAGTCCTAAGATGCCTTCAAAGTATTTTTTTCTTCCATAATAATTAAAGTTCTATCTTTATACATGCAAATACACATTTAAAGGGAAAGAAAAAAAAATGTCTCTGTAGAAATCTTCCGGGACAACGATTCTTCCTACAAATACTGATTACAGGTCTATATGTAGGTCATCCATTCTTTAGTCAGTGCCAATTTGTCTTGATGTTTTAAAGCAAGCAAAGGTAGAAGATGTCTAGCATGTTGATGTTCTAGGGACAGCATCACTCCCTGGTGTGACACTGCTGTGAAAATCCCATCGGATGGGATTTGAATGGGAAAATTGATCTACTTCCAAATGTCATTTCTCTGAACAATAAAGGTCGACAGGTCACTCCCTCCCTGAAAATTGATCATTGACAGAGCTGGATTTATTTTTGTAACAGGAATGATCTCTGACATAAGAAAAATGTTTATTTTCAGCAATACTGTATCTGTGTTATACAAAAGGAGAAATAAATTAGTCTTGTTAAGGAAGCCTGGAGGAAAGTCCAAGTGGCATAATATCCAACTGCTCCATCTGAAAAGCTGATTTTATCCCCAAGCTGCAAGAAAAGTGAACAGCCCTTTGTGCTGTACAGTTCAAAAAAGAAGAACATTTTTACTAAAGGATTGATGCATTATCTATTTCTAAGTATCACTGCTTTATAATACTGCTTTACCTTAAAATGCTGCATTTTGAGAAGAGTCATTATGAAGCAGAGTATACAAAAACCGTAGAAAGCAGAAACTTGGAAGTTAGGAGAACAGCAGTGCAGTATAATTGCATCGTTTATAAAAACACATCAAAATGGAGTTACACATAGTCAGACCGGATGTAATGTTAAGTAGAACTGAGTAATTTTGCCATTTGCATTGCAGCAATCTTTTGACTTTGTGCATTTTGCTTTTCTATTTCTTAGATGCACAGCCCACGGATGGAGAAAGGGAGGTATGGAATCAGATCAGTGCAGTTTTACAGGACTCGGAAAGTATGCTTGCAGACCTTCAGGCATACAAAGGAGCTGGACAAGAAATTAGAGATGTATGTTTGTTAATGACAGTTCTTTGGAAGCAAAATCAAGCAAAACTCAGTGTGTTCCTTGCTACTGTTCTGTATCCAGGCATGTTCTATGAAATGTTACAATTTAGAATCATAGAATGGTTTGGGTTGGAGAGGACATTTAGGCTCATCTAGTTCCAACCCCCTGCCATGGGCAGGGACACCTTCCACTAGAAGAAGTTGCCCAAAGCTTCATCCAGCCTGGCCTGTAACACTGGGTCAACCACAACTTCCCAGCAGAGCCTGTTCCTGTGCCTCACCACCTTCCTAGTGAAGAATTGCCTTCTTATATCTGAGCTAAATCTACTCTCTGGGAATCTAAAGGCAGTAGCCTTTGTTCTGTCAATACATGCCCTCATAAAAACTCCCTCTCCGCTTTCTTGTTGGCCCATTCAGGTGCTTGAAGGCTGCTCTAAGATCTCCCTGGAGCCTTCTCTAGGCTGAACAACCCAAACTGTCTCAAACTGTCTTCACAGGAGAGGTGCTCCAACCTTCTGATTGTCTTCGTGGCCTACTCTGGACCCACTCAGACAGGTCCACATCCCTCTGTGGGCCCCAGAGCTGAACGCAGTACTGCAGGTGGGGTCTCATGAGCAGAGTAGATGGAAGGAATCACCTCCTTGTTGCACTTCATGAGGTTCACACAGGCCCATCTCTCAAGTCTATCTGAAAACTCAGAAAATACATTACAGGTTATGTGTACCATTGAATACAAAGACCTAAATTTTTATTTATTTATTTATTTATTTATTACTTCTTAAGCTTACTGTTAGTTATTACCATAATTTTTCACTTTTAATAGCACTATTTCATATGCCTCATTTCATATATCTCATGGTAGAAGTCAAAGTTGAGGACATGGAAGAAAATACTCAGATGTCAGAAATACACTATAGAAGAAGTTGAAAATAGTGTTCTGTGTAAGTGAAATAATGAATCACAGTAAATTATAGCCTTACATCACTTTACAGGCATCTTATTCTGTGAAACTGGTCCAAAGGTACAATTTTAAACTTTTAACTTAAAATTTAAATTTTCAAGGCCAGGTTGGATGGGGCTTTGAGCAACCTGGTCTTGGAGCTAGGTGTTCTTTAAGGTCCCTTTTAACCCAGACTGTTCTATGATTCTGTGTTTTTTCTCAGCTAACCAAACATTTTTCTGCATCAGCTTCACAGTTTCTGGTAGTGTGAGCTGTTGGTTGCTTGAGAACCTGAATATGTTAAAGATTTCAAAAGCATAAAACCCTTTATAAAAGGCTATTCCTGCATTCAGTAATCAGAAAAAAGATGTTACCTGATGTTTCTACAATAGTTTTGCTCCCAAAAGAATATGTTAAAATATATTTCTGTATATAGTGGTGTACTGGAATGACTAATCTTAAATCAATGCATTATGGAGAAGAGGAAAGGTGGAAAGCATAGTATTTTTTGGACTTAGTAATTTCCTATTCCTGTGCAGTGTAATTTCTCATCATTGCTCTGTGTTTTATGGTACTTACTTTCTAAAATAATATGGTCAAAAAATCCCAAACCACCTTTTGCTTGTTATTTATATGCCACAGTTCTTTACAGTAATATTTTCATTTCAGGCAATACAAAACCCCAATGATATCCAGTTGCAAGAGAAGGCATGGAATTCAGTATGTCCTCTGGTTGTAAGGCTGAAGCGCTTCTATGAGTTTTCACTCAGATTAGGTGAGTCCTGGTTTAGTATGTCTATTAGGTTGCTTTTTATATAAAGAAATAGGAAGCTTCTTTTTCCACAGCCTTTTAAAGGGTTGTTATTATTATCTGTTTAATATGAACAGACATTTAAGTGCAATTAAATTTATCAAGGCATATTTTTAATCTTAATTTGATTTCAAAATTACCACAGTTTGTTAGTTTGACGCTTAAAATAAGTCTGTATTCTGTAATTAGAGTACAAGCAAAGAATGCAATAAAACTGTGTCAAGTTTTTCTCTGATGCGTGTCACTCTCTGTGTTTCACTGTTCCATATTGTACTGATGGAATTTATTTTTTTGTAATTTGGATACTTCAGAGTTTCAAAAGGAATGTAAACCAATAATACTTTGAGATATATTAAAAACAGGGACAATGGGATAACTATCGCAGGGAGAAAGGGTATTAATAAACTCTCTCACACAGTGAAAACCCAAAGTTTTACAGTTTTTCATCCCTACAAACCCAAAACATGGTGTAATTACTCCTTGAATTAGGACTCTGGAAGAGAACCAGTATGCAAAACATATGTATAAAGTGGGAGAGCTCCCAGTACAACAAAATCCTTCCACAACATCCTGCTTATTACGTCTTTCATTTTTGGGGTTATGCTAGTAATTATAGCTGCGGGAGCCGAATTACATTGCTGTCAGTGCCTAATAGTACACTTTGAGTAACAGAGATGCCAGAATAATCTATACTGGGTTGATGGCTAATTGGGAAAGATGAAAGAGAAAGATTTGACTATCTGAATGCAATAAGAATGCTTTCTCTAGAATTTTCCATAGAGAACCCAGATAAAGGGTGATAAAAAGGAGAAAAGAGCTCACTGGTAGAAAATGGAGAGGAAGTGGCAGAGAGCCTGAACAGGCAGGTATCTGACTAATGTTTCTTATCTTAGAATAGTAAGAAAAAGCATTTCCATTAGGGTTCTGCGTGTTTGGAGGGTTCATTCCCTTCAAATAACATATATTTAGATACTTAAAATGTGTCATAATGTGGACTGAATAGAATTTGTGCTTCTGATTTTTATTCAGAGAAAGCCCTGCAGAGCTTATTGGAGTCGTTGACGTGCCCACCTTATACTCCAACTCAACACCTGGAACGGGAACAGGCTCTAGCGAAAGAGTTTGCAGAAATCTTACATTTTACTCTTCGTTTTGATGAACTTAAGGTTAATAAAATGTTGCAATACATGATGGGTGTTTTCTATGTATTTTGGACTGAAACTGATTATTTCCTGGTTTTCTTTCTCAAAGATGAGAAACCCAGCAATTCAGAATGATTTCAGTTATTACAGACGGACAATAAGTCGCAACAGAATAAACAACATGCATGTAAGTAAATAAAATCTGATCTGCTGCTTACACTGAGGTATTTGTCAGTGTGCATTTATACCATTTGTAGTAATGTTTTTTCTTTTGATTTGCTAGCTGTCATATTCTGTCCTTCACACTGAGAGTTAATCAGCAGTTCAGATGAAGGAAATTGAGTTGAACTATTCATGCAACAATCTGCTTGCTGACATGAGCATGCTCTGTGTCTTTTTCCCGCTGCCAGCAAGATTTAAAGAGTTTTGCTGACTATTTTTTCTCATGTTTTCACCAGCTAGACATTGAGAATGAAGTAAACAATGAAATGGCCAATAGAATGTCCCTATTTTATGCAGAAGCCACACCAATGCTGAAAACACTGAGTAATGCAACTACACATTTTGTATCAGAAGTAAGTAATGGGGTAGAAAACGTCTATCACAGACATGCTTGATTTTAATTTTACAAGATAATTTATTGAACCTTTGCTGTTTTTTACTCTTCTAGAACAAAACATTGCCAATTGAAAATACAACGGACTGTCTAAGTACTATGGCTAGTGTTTGTAAAGTCATGTTGGAAACACCGTAAGTTTTACATATCTTGTTCTTCTTGTGTGAGAGAATTTTGTATTGTATTTTACATAGCCACCTGGGATAAACAGTTTTTTCCAAATGAATTCCTTTATGTATGTCTTAAGCTGCTAGCACCTTTATATACAAAGCATTGTATAGTATTTATATGCATTTATATACAAAGCTTTGCATATAAAAGTGTATTAGAAAGCCTTACGTCCTATTTTAACCACCTTATAATATTTTTTAAAATGTTAATACATTAATATTTTAATGAATTCAGTTTTCTTAGAGGGAGCTTAACATGGTCAGCCTGCCTTTCAACAAGAGGTTATTAAAATAGTGTAATAGGCTTCAGTGTCTGTGTCTTCTCTAACAGGGCCTTAGGCCAGCTACTGTTTCTTGTTTGTCTATGCTGCTCACTTACTAGCATGCATAGGGGAAAGATTTTGGCTTTTTTAAGTAGTGCTTTTACAAATTATGCACATAGCCTATTTCAAAGACCATTTGAGTAGATCTTGTTTGGATGCAGCCATCTTATTCTGGATATGAGAAAGCTCATCTGTATAGAAACTGTACAATTGTGTTTGCATCTATTAGTGTAGATAGAACCAGTGGGCTTGATATTGTTTAGCTGTGCATTTAGTCAATTGCTTTTTAGGTTAGATGTTTACTTAAGTATAAAACACATACAAGGTAGTCAAGGTAGTCTTCTTGTCTTTGAATTGTTTGTTCAGGGTGCTGTATAAAGGGCAGAACTCCTGAGGTTACTATGTTTGTTTATGAAAGTTCTAGAAAAGTGTATGTAGGTGGTAGGACTCATCTCTCAATCCCAGGACAACCTAGTAACTGAAGAGTAACCTTTTGTGTCTGCTCATTTTTTTGCAGAAGTAGAGAAACAGAGTTATGAGTCATGTACCAGGAGTTTATCTGATATTTAGTTCTAGTTGTGGGCTAGTCAGGCATTTTCAATATCAAAATGTCTGTAGCCTTTAAATCTCTTCATGTTACGATGCTGTGTAAGAATAAAAGTTGAAGTTATTCTAAACTGAGAAGTAGTATAGTACAGATTTTAGTATTTTAATGATACATTTAGGTGAAAAATCAAGTGTTATATTGAAAATCAGTGAATGACAGTAGACAAATCTATGTATTATATATTCTAAATATTCATTAGAAAAAGTGTGATATTTTCTGGATTTCTGGTTTTCTCTACTGTAGGTAATGTTTTCATTTCCTGATGATGGTTTCAGGGTTTAGAGCCAGTAGGGGCTTTTAACTGAGCCATCCATATTCTTATTTTGGAACTGAAAAGTAAAAGAAAAACTCCTTAGAATTAGTTCAGTACAGTCCTGTTTTGTAGGCCTTCACATTTTAGATTCCCAGTGAACCTGGATAGTTGAAGATGCCTATAGACTTAGAAAGAGATCAGTGACTAGGCTCCACCAAGATGAAGTCCTGAATTTACTTGCTGCTGAAATTAGATCCCACTAAACCACATCAAAGTAGGACTTTGAGCAAAAAGAGTAGCTTTCCTTTAAGATCCCAGTATGTTGTGTTTGTGATGTTAAACAGAAGTACGATCAGTCTCCATCATGTGTAATGAACTGTGGAAATCTTCTGTGAAGCCATCTCAGACATCTTGCTGAAGTGAGGATCTGAACTATGAAAGGGGTATTGGAAGAGGTTTACATATCTTCATCTGCTTTCTAACCATTCTTCTAAATTTACTAGGACTTACGCATTTCAGAGATTTTTAGTCTTACTAAGACGTATCTTCAACCTTAAAATAGAATTTTAGTTCAGATTTCATGTGCTCATAGTCTTAATTTGTAGAATTGTCCAGTACAAAGTCAAGACTTTTTTTTTTATATTCTGTTTTCCAGAGAGTACAGGAGTAGATTCACCAGTGAAGAGACCCTTATGTTCTGCATGAGAGTAATGGTGGGAGTTATTATTCTGTATGACCATGTTCATCCTGTGGGAGCTTTCTCAAAGACATCAAAGATCGATGTAAGAGTGACTTTTCTGTAATACTCTGTAGATTTGAGAAAATTGTCTACAGGTCTTCTTAAACATAAGCTTATGTCTTTGTATAAATCATTTTAATTACTTTTGAATGGCAAAATTTGGAATTTATTTTCACCTGCATACTTATATATATATATATATATATATCAGCTAGTATGAAATTAAAATAAAGATCAGGGGTTTTGTGGTTTGGTTGTTTTTTTTTTTTTTGTATTTTCTTCCAGACACGGATACTTCTTTTTCTGTTATCTCTGTTTTCCTGCCAGCTGTATGGTTGCACTAAAATAAGTTTGTATTATTTTGTATTATACTCCTACCCTGGAGTAAGTGCTGCGGTCATAATTTTTTATTAATCACACAATTTATTTATGCTGAAATGCTCATCTTTGGAAGTATTTCTGCTGTAAATAAGCAGATACTCAACATTGTCTTTGCTTTGTCTGAAATCTGAAGTAAGAGAACTGAAATGTTACTGTTGTAATGTTGATAATGAGCCTTCAGGTTTAGCTTTGGCATAAGCAGTCACAGGGAAATCAACCTTATTTAATTTCAGATACTGCAAGCATAGGCAAAAAAGTATTCTTATCTTTGCTATGTGTTTTTAGAAACCTAAAGCTCATCTTTCAGCAGAAATAAGCTGTTACGAAAAGGAAGATGCAAAGTGTTTCCCTTTACGAGAAAGCCTGCTTCAAAAGAAAATCAGTTATATACCTGTTATGACATTCAGTCTTTGTTAGCATTTTTCATCTGAAGACATTTTACCACATCTCCTCTTTGACTCTGGTTTACAGAGGGAAAGATATGTCACAGAGGTGAATTGATTTGCTCAAGGTCATGCAGCAGATAGAGCCTGAGAATTGAATGCAGACTTCCTGACTGCTAATTCAATCTCTTGCCTACAGGGACAGCACAAGTAAAATTTTGATAGGACCAAATATATAATGTGTGTAGTTGTTTCTCACATTTATCCTAAAACCCTGTAACCTTACAGGAAAGTTAGCTAGGTGCAAATGGAAGGCAGGAGGTGTATGAATCAGTTTTTAAAAATTATTACTGATCCCAAATCTTAATTCACCTCAAAAGTTTAGTGATTCTTTTCTAATAAAAAATGTTTTAATATTTCAGCTGATCACTTTGTCTTATTCTGAAAAACAATTCTTTTCTCCAAACTAGTCACTTCTTGGGGGCTGTTTCAAGAGAATTGCAGGAACAGTGGAACAAATTGCCCTTGCCTTACCCTTTCAGGACTGGAGACTCCATTTAAAGCTTCTCTTTTTTGACTGTTTTAGGAATTCTGATTCTAGCAAAACCAGAAAATAGTGGTTTGAATCTTTAGCCCCTTTGAGTTAGTCCGGTCTAGGCTGATCTGATCTGATGGGGTGTGTAAACCTGTTCCGAGCGATGTGAATCTCTCTTGAGTTTTTGTAGTTCAGGAAAAGTAACTGTCGCTTCAAAACATGTGCTGCTACCTGAGAATTTCATCTGTTCCACTAGTTGCAGAGTTAGTTTTATCTTCCAGGTACATACGAGCCAACAGAGCAGGGATCAGGGAATGTTAGGTCAGCCATTGTGCAGGAGGCTGAGCTACGTTTTGCACATAATTTTTATTGGCAAATTCACAGTCCCTGACTTCAGTTAAGTATTTCATCATCCACCTCCATAATAAGGCTAGCTGTTCTTCAGCTGCAAAGTACATACTGGCTTTTAGATTTAGCACTGTAATGTGACTTGGAAAACGAGACTTTTAAGCAAGATGGAATTAATCTAATTTCTCATTAGCTGTTAAGATATCTTCTTAGCAATGGGAAGAAATAGGTACTTCTGAAGCATGACTCACTATATATGAAAGTGTATTCTGAACAGGATAAAGGAATTTCTTAAAATCAACATCATGGACTTTTATCTCAGATTAAATTCATAACTATTATTAGTTATGAAAAAAATCATAAATTATCACCAGTTAGGTTTACAGCTGAAAACAGAATACTGAAAATTACTTCCTTGAGTGCAAGTATATATAGAAAAGTCAAAGTTAAAACATCTCTTTGATAGTTGCCAACAACTTGCTTGCTTTTTTTAAGTTGGAAATGGAGAAATTATGTTAAAGATAAAATATATGTTTATTATCTACAAATGCTTATTAAAGTAGATTATGTTTTCTCAAAAATTAGCATTTTATAGTAAGTTATGATATTACTGTATCATATAAAGCAGCATTAATATTCAATGGTGAAAAAATCTGCCTATGTATGGTGAAATGTTTCCTTATTTTCAGCTAGTGCTATTCATATATTATTGTTCAATAGTGGCATGCTTCTGTTCCCAGATGAAGGGATGCATAAAAGTTTTAAAGGAACAACCACCCGACACTGTGGAAGGGCTTCTGAATGCTCTCAGGTACGTATGGAATAATTGTTTGATTCAACCATAACAAATTCCAATTTACTTTTTTTCTGGATCTCTTTATATTTAAGACTTTTCACCTTAGAAGCTTGATTTACTAAGAAAATTGTCTTTTCAGGTTTGCCTTCATGAGCTGTGGTTTTTTTTGAGTAATACTCATTTATATTTATTTCATTTCACTTTGATAAGCAATCACTATCAATAATGGAACTCATAATGTCCTTCTTGAGAGACACTTAAGGTTTGCTTTGTTGCCTGAAGCTTATCTAATAAGGTAAATATGCTTTGTTATATAAAATATCTGGGCAACTAGAACATTTTAGAAGTATATAATTTATTTCTCAGATTCTTGATAATTCCCATCTCTCTTTCCCTTTTAACATGACCCTGTTTGGTTTTTGAAATTAGAGAAACAGCAACTAAATCCCAGTCCTATAGCTAGGTGTTTAAGGCGCTGTCTTGGGAAGGAAGACGCAATGGTCTGATTTTTCTTATGCTGATGCAGAAGTCTTAGTGCCAGGTTTTTCAAAGCTGCACTGAATTCTCTAGCTGTTGACTTCTTGAATAGAGTGAGAACTGTACCTTCGTATTTGCTTATTATGTTTTTTGAATTAAAATTGATGTGGAGTTAAATCCTGCAGGTGTCAGGTGTGTTTTGAGCTTATGTGGTGATAAATTGGCCTACAAACATAAGCAGTGGAGAATGCTTTGGCTTAAATGTAAAAAAAACTCACACTAATGCTTTTCAGTCCTCCCAGGACATTTAAGAAAGCTGCTTAAAATTAGGTTTACACATGCCAAAATTCAGTCTAGATTCCTAAGTCCTTTTATATTTACCCTGTTTCTCATGTATTTCCATGATCTTACTTCTTTTGAGACTTATAACTGGAGGGAAAAAAAAAAGAGATCATTTCAACCCAGAATGATGACAATGTCATAGATGGATGGCAAGCAGCATTTAGGCAGGATTTAGCCAGAGTTCTCCACCTAGTAATAGGGAATAATTTACTGCAAGGGGTATATAGAAGATAAAGAACACCAGACTATTAACTGTTATTGATTCCAGTGATCAGTGATGAGAGGAACATGTAAATTTTTCTTTTGCATAACTGAAATACATTGATTTCAAAAACAGGTACTGAAGTTTTCAGACTTTTCTAATCCCTGTTCATTTTGTAAAATGTTTTAACTTGTTATTTCTAGGTTCACTACAAAACACCTGAATGATGAATCTACTTCAAAACAAATTCGAGCTATGCTGCAGTAGTGTCCTGAGACAAGTAGATGTTTGTATTGATCACAGAAGATGTGTATGTTTACATAATTTAATACAGTTTGATGTTAATACTTGTATGTATTTACATAACCATTTCCTTCACATTGCTAAAATATATGAATCTGTTCGTAACCTGACTGACTTTATATAGCACAGCCTCAGTTTTTATGCTAGCCTTTATCTTTTGATTTTTAGAATACTTTTTTACTTAGATACTTCAACTACTACAGTTTATCTGTGCATTTTAATCCTTAAACACCTCTCTATCAGCAAAGTAAGTAGTAGTGAAGACAAAATGGAAATCAAATAAAGAGAAATGTCAAAGACAACACAAAATCAACTTGAAAAACAGAGAAATTTAACGTAAGGAAAAGTAAAATTCATGGGGTATATTTTAAGTATGTGCACAGTTTTTTAGTCAGTTAGTTTATGAATAGGAGAATACCTAAATGTTCATCACTCTCATAAGATACGTTGTCTTTCCTGTAAAAAGTGGAGATCCACCTAATTTTAAGGCTTATATGCTGGCTGCTATTCAAAAACCTATTGCAAAGAGGTCATTTTTCCTTTTTTATTAAGTATAACTTGTACCTTTCAATAATTGAAGAAATTAGTATACTTTTTCAGGTTCAGTATAAATAAACGAAGAAAGTGTTCTAAGACCATTGCTAGATTTTGCAAATTCTGTATAATTGTATTAGATTTAGAAAGGAAAGAGAAAATACTAATGCCTTGACTTAACTAGAAATCGTTTATCAGTGTAAATATACAATGGTGAACATTATGTCTCAGACAGGTCTAATTAGTAAGTAATCTTTTTGCTGATACAAACTGGCATAAAGCAAAACACTCTTCTGTAGCAGCAAACTTCCCTGGAGTCAAATTGGTGTTAGAATAGGAATGATATAAATAAGTTTTAAGAGCTGAGCTGGTTTAAGGAATGTCATCAAGTTCCTTGATAGTATTATTCATTAGATAATTCAGAGTTAACACATTTGTCAGCTGACAGCTCTCCGTTGGTTTTCAATTGGATGTGATTGATACTTAAAGGATTTGAATTCCTTGCCAAGTTGTTTGTTCGTAATTTTTCCAGTAAATGGAATAGAAATACTTTGCCAAAAGCAGCAACGTGCTCATACTCTGTTCAGTGTGTCTTCTGGGTGGTCTGCCATGGCTGTAAATATTCTTGCAGAGGTCACCTTCTGAAAACGTGTTTGGTTTTGTCTACTTTGCTTGCATGCATGTGTGAAAACTCCAGTGCTCATGCACAGATTCAGAGGTGTATTTGCTTATTCCTGTGTATGTAGGTCAGGGTTTGTGTGCTCTCACTGGAATTTCCATGCATATATCCTTCTAAAAACATTACCTTAAAACTTTGAAGATGCATTTGGTCTGCTGAAACTTGTCTGTGCTGTGACAGATTGAGTCCTTGAAGTCAGTACTTAAACAGTATTACTATCGTAAGGGATTGCCTTAGAGTTTATTTCTGAGCAGAAGGACTGCTATGAGGTTTCTCAAGCCTAATCAGAACACTTAGGTGCCAATGTTAATATGTGTTGTGATACTGAACAGCACTGCAAGTCCAGCATTCATGTCACATCTGCAGTTGTAGCAGCAGATCACTATGTTGTTGTCAGGAACAGAATTAGATATCACACTAGGTTTGGGGGGGGCGTTTGTCTGGAAGCAGTGATTACGCTGCTTTTTCACAGTAGTAAGTCCACTGTTTACAAGCTCCATTTTTAATAGGGGACATCTAAAAATATATACTGGGGAGAAGCCTGCTTTGTTCATAGTCATTTACAGTTAGGTAAATCTAGGTGGGTGACAGTTCATTCTATTGAGCTTTGGTAACTGAAGTTAATACATGCTTACTTGCAATTATTTGTCAAACAGTGAAGTCTTTAAGTAGCCCAGAAGAAAGCTATTTGTCACTTGTATAATAAAAATGTAAACGTTAAAGCATTCTGTGAGTTGTCATGTGCTTTAGCTAAAGTTACCGAGTTTCTTTGCCTGCTCTGACATTTTTGTACAGAAGTTTGTTTGAAATAATAAAAAGTTTGGTACAGCAAGTATTGAGGCTGTCTATATTTAGAGACAGCATAAACAGGTTGAGAAATATCTCATTTAAAGTTTTGGATCTGACATATAGTAGGCTCAGCCTTATGTATCCAGTTTATTTAAAAAGCATTTAAAATGTTGCACTTGTATGCCACAACAATATAACCTCACATCACATAATTCCTAGCTTTTTTCTGATGATTCTGTACTTGTCTGTCATCTTGACCAGGGGAAATTGTTGATACTCTTTACAGAGTAGAGGCCATGTATCCCTTCTATGATTTTTATATCTTCATATCTGTCATACTAGGCTGTAGTGGCCATCTCAGGTATTTGTAATCAATAAGGTTGTCAGAGGATGATTCATTGAACCTTCAAAATAAGTGCAAATTAATTGCTCTAGGAAGAAGAGCTGTATAAACTAATGGTCAAAGTTACTGGTCTCCGTTTTATTAGCGTTTCTTCTTGACTCACCATTATGTAAGAATACATATTTGTAATATGATAAATATTTAAGCTTCATAATGTCAGTATTTCAGAGTGTGCATAAATGGCTATGACTAGTTTGGGTCAGAATAGACCTAAAGATTTGCTTGTTTTGTGGTGGAAGAAAATATTGTTCTAGTATGGCATGAAATTGAAAGACTACAAACAAATAAATGGGTTTGAGACATAATTTATGATTTCTAAGCTCTCTGCTGCTCCTGAGTGGCTGTCATGAGGGGTAGTTACTAAGATTATATTTACTGGTAACATCACTCAGATAAATTATCTGATGTTTTCCATGTTTACTAAAATTTACAAAGCAACAAAAAGTCTCTTCTGTATTGCTTTCCGTGTTGTATTTCATAGAAGAAGATTTAAACTGAAGTGGAAGTAGTATATAAGATGATTTGCATTCTTTTATTTACCCCGAATTAAACAAAGTAGGACATAAATTCCTCATAAAAAATTATCTCTCTTCACCTTCCCCCATTTACTTCTGGAGAGGTTTAAGGGAATCAGCATATTCCTGCAAAAATACAGTGCCAGTTAGGTGGATGCACGTTTGGGAAATACTGCATAATTTTTTGATGCTACATCTGGTTTTGGCCAAAACTGGAG